>OVBE01003290.1:0-27345 GCA_900406425.1 Iberis pinnata
TACATCCAAATTATGTCATACTGGGATTTCTTTCCAATAAGGAAGTCTAAAAAATATAGAAAACTTCTTCCATCTTGATAATTCCTCCTCGTCTAACTGTTCCTCTTCTTCATCAGACTCGCTAGATTCATTCTCAGATTCANTATGACACATTTAGACATGCTTTCTACAGAACTTCAACCAAAGACTGTCATTGTGTTTCCCACATGTAAGGCAACCCATTTTACCCTTTACTTTGCAGCTTGCCAGATTTTAATATGATGGGAAGTCATTAATAGTCCAAAGAAGCATGCCCTTAACAGTGAATGTTGTTATGGTGTATGCATCATAAGTCGATTCTCCCTTATCCCATAGGTGGACTAAATCATCTATAAGTGGTTCTAGATAAACATCAATGCTATTACCAGGTTGCGTAGGTCCAGGAATAAGCAGTGTGAGCATTATATTGTCCTTCTTCATACACATATTTGGAGGGAGGTTGTAGTTAACCAACAGAACATGCCAACAACTGTAATTAGTTGAGTTCATTTAAAAAGGATTAATTGTAATCTTTGTGTCTTTTCCTAAAAATAAGCCTTAGGTTATTTATAATGATCTAAAAAATTAAGAAAATCTAATCTAATAAGGAAATCTCTTCATAAGTCTTGAGGATGAATGCGCCTTTTTGATAATTTCAAAGCTGGCTTGGGTGCAGGGATCGATTGATCTAAGTAAAGATTGTTCGATCCGTTGTTCTCTTCCTTCTTTGATCGATCGATCCAAGATGAGATTGACCGATCTAATTTTCCGTAGATCTCCTGGATCTTTGGATCGATCGATCCAGGCTTGGATCAATCGTTCTCTCTTCATATGATTCCTAGATCTATCTTTCTTACTTGGGTTCGATCCATTCATCTTCATTTTGCCTAAATGCTCCCGAAATCTTCTGAAAACCATCATTTTTCTCCAAAACGTCTTAAACACCTAAAATCCTGAAAACATACCAAAAACACGAGGAAAAAACTCGAATGATGCCAATAGCAAGTATAAATACCCACTATAAAGCATCAAAATCGAGTGATATAACCAGGCTTAGAGAAAATGCTTGGCTTGGAGACTGCGCCCAACTCGAGATGGCGCGCTCGGCTCAAAGTGAGCACTCAGCTCAGGCTCCTGCTCGGCCAGTCGGTTCAACGCGGCAGAACAAAGATCCAGCGTGGGCGTTCGCTTCGGCTCGGAGTCATCAGAGATCTTGGTCCGCGTGTGAATTGGAGTCGCTCTGAGGGGGAGGAGAATCCATTAAAGAAAAAAGAGAACGAAAGGGGAAGAAAGAAAAAAGGGTGTGGAGGAGAAAGAAAGGTGGGGAGGAAAAAGAGATAAAGGGATTTTCTCTAAAAAAAAATCACTTTTTATCCAATAAGTAAAAGAATTTTTAAGATCAAAACTGAATGATCTTAAAGTTTTTTAGAAACATGTTGTAAAAATAAAATTTTCGAAGAACAATGAAGAACATATTAAATAACATAAATTTTGATCCGAAAAATATCAAAATTATCGCCCAGAAGCTGTTTTTTATGCAAAAGTCACCTTAAAACAAATTCAAGCAAGCAAAAGTGACCGGAAAATGGATTCAAGCACAGGAATCAAACAGGAATTTGGAAAAAAATACTCAAGAAGGAAGAACAAGTCTAGAGAGAAAACAAAGCCTAGACAAGAAGTAAAAATAATTTTTGAATGAGTTATGAAAGTGAAATTACCTGGAAATCTTCTTAAGGAGGAGTGAGATTGCACAAAACCCAACAATGGGATGAACAGTGGGCTTAAATAAGAAATCTGCAGAGGATTAATTTAGGCAAGAAATTAAAGAGTCTAGATTCTTACCATAAGATGTGATACGCAAGAATATCCTGATTGTCGGGAATCAGACTAACGACTTAAATCACGAATTGATTGATATACTGTAATGGAAACTTCCATTACAGGATTGGGGGAAAAATGTGGGAGTGTAAATTCTCCCGGGTCAGATTCTTGGAGTTTGACCCGGCTCACCAGGTAATTGCGCTTCCCTAAGCCCATTTATGAGAAATAAACCCCTTAGGAAAGCCCAAGAAGAGAGCTCGTGAGGAGAACTCGAGACGAGAGCTCATGAGTAGAGGTGTCAAAACAGGCTAAAACCCGCGATTTATGCCCAACCCGGAACGTCATGGGGAGAGCTTGGAAAAAAAAATTATGTCCATGAAAAGGCGGGTCTCGCGGGTTGACCCATTATGGACCGTGGGTTTGACAAGTTTTTGTCTGCGGGTTGGTGGATCGGTCTACGGACAACTAGTGTAAACAAAAAGTAATTAAATTATAAATAATTTTATGTATTTAATAAATTATAATCTATAATCTACCTAATAAAATATAAAGTTTCAATGTATAAAATTAAAATAGTTATAAGAAAATATATCTAAATTATTTTCACTTAATTAAGTTGCTAAATTAAAAATTTATACATTTTTATTTGAAATTTTTATATAATCTAACTATTAATGTAGTGTCCTCTGGCCAACCCGCTATACCAGAAAATCGGCAGACGCGGGCTTGGACAATATATAAGTTGTTTGCGGGTTTTGCGGATCAGCCCACCATAGGTAAAAAAAATTGGACCTGTTGCGGGGCTGGCCAAATGGACGTTTGACACCCCTACTCGTGAGGAGAGCTTGCGAAGAGAGAGCTCATGAGGAGGGAGCTCGAGCGGGAAGCTGATCTGGCGCGCGTGGAAACGGTCAACATTCTCCGAGTTAAACGCTCGAAATCACGCCCATTTATGACAGGATCAACGGTTACATAGGGAAATTCAAAAGAGAATCTCGGCAATAAATGCCATTAACAAGAGCGCATTAAATGCGCCAGAATTATAAATAAGAGGTGGAGAGCTCAAGGGAAGGGATTTTGATTAAAGAGTTCTTGAGAGAAAATCATTTGCAAACCTTGAGAGAATTGTAGCAAGAACTTGATCAATATAACACTTACTTTACGAATTCTTATATATTTTCGACTAAATTTGGTATGAGAGATTCTGCTCTCACAAAAATCTAGAAGGAGTCCTATTTATAATGAAAACAACATAACGTATGCAATCACTCCAATAAGGCAAAGGAACATTAGATTGATGCAAAATGGCACGAGCTACATTCAAGATATGTTGGTATTTTCGTTCAACGGCTGAGTTTATTTCAGGGGTATATATGCACAAGAAAACTAGTGTATCATACGTTGAGTTTGAACTAGGTCATGAAACTTTAATGCTAGAGCATTATCACTTCTTATAGTTTTGATATATTTTGATATTGTGTTTGAACATGTTTATGAGAAAGAGGAAATAATTTTATAAAATCTGATTTATATTTAATCATATACACCCACGTAACTTGTGTACGATCATCAACTAAAGTAAAAAAGTATCTAAACCGTTCAACATATTCTGATGAAAGAGAACCTCAAACATTCATTTGTACCAAATCAAAAGGTGCACTAGACAGATGATTATTAGAAGTAAAAGCTAATATTTGCATTTTGAGTGAAGAATGTCCAAGTCTATGCACGATATCTTTGTCAACGGATAATGAACCACAAAAGTTAGTAGAGTGATTGATGACATTAGTCTGTAGAATATAGAGATCATGATGAACAATGCCTCTATCAATCGTCAAGGCATGAATATGGTCTTGAATAAAACTTGATTTAGTAAAGAAGTGAGCAGAATTATTTTTTGTTTTTAACAAACAACTCACACTAGCTACTTTGAAATTAAAATGTGTTACATGCAAAACATTAGTTAGAACCAGAGATTGATTGATGGGAATTATTCCTATATGAGTTATTAGTACTCTAGTGCCATTAGGAATAGAAATTGTGACTCTAATTACAATTGAAACTTGACTGAAACGAAACAGATCAGAGCACACATGTGTAGTTGCACTACTATCAATTATCCAAGAACCATTATAAAGAATATTATACAAAGAAGTTAGACATTGGTGTTGAAATCTGAAAACACCATGTTCAAATTTAAGGCTAGTTGAGGGAAATGGAAAGTAGACATTACCATAATTAGATTCAGCAGCCATGTGACCATTAGTAGTAATAGAAGCAGCTTAATGATTCTTAACTTCTACAGGTGGTGTTATGTTTTGAACTTGAAATTGTTGTATAAGTTATCGAACCTGAGAAAAAGTGATACTACTGATTTCAAAAGGTTATTGACTTCCAGAAGAAATGACATTTGCAACAACATTTTTTATTGTATGTAACTTGTTGTGATGCTTTGGAACCTCCTTGCTAAAAGTTATGATTATATCCTCTCTGTTGAGAGAATTATGGATATTTCTATGACTGAGCTGAGTTTAGATGATTCCTGTGTCCGGAAGGATATCCATGAATGCAGAAACACTTTTGAACTATATGCCCCATTTGACCACAATATGTACACAATGGCCTCTGTTTGGGTTAAAAGTTTTGTTGAATAGCAACAACAAATTCTTGATGGCTAGACTCTAAATTTCTTGAACTTTGAAAAGGTATTGCATATATCTTGATATTAGGTGTAATAGTCTTTTGTCTTTCATCCTGAGTTACCATGTTGAACGCCTCATCAATTGATGGAATTGGTTTCAACATAGGGATGTCTTCTTGTTGTTTCATACGACTCATTAAGTCATGTCAAGAATTTTGTGACTCTGCTTCTCTGTTGTAATTTCTCTCATTGCTCTGCTGCTGCACATTCACATTTTCCACTTGTGCAAGTTGGCATTTCAACAAAGTTTTTGTAATCTTCCTGAAGAGTAACAAGATCCGTGTAGTATGTACTTAATTATATCTCTAGATTCTTCATGAATTTGGCATACTTTATGTTCAATTTCATAGACTCTTGGAGTGTTATCTTGCTTAAATCTACACAGTATATTGTTCCAGATATCCTTAGTAGTAAACAAGAAGAGCAAAGACTGGCCTATGTTCCTAGAAACAGAATTAAGCAACCAAGTGATAACCATATCATTGCATCTAGACCAGCTACCTCCATCTCTATGCATATTGTATGGTTTAGGAATCATACTATATATGAAACCAAGTTTGTTGTGAACATTAAGTGCCATATGAATTGATCTGCGCCATGAATGAAATTTGGCTCCAGAAGAAAGCCAATCAGAAACCAACACCAAGCCAGCATGATCTGAACCGTGTAAGAAGTATGAATTGTTGTAGTGATCAACTGATTGAGTATCATATTGTGGTACAAATGAAACTTCTGATGTAGGTCTATATGTTGCCATGAATATGAGAGAATACAAGAAGAATGTTTGTGCCAAGAACAGCAACAAACCTAGGTCAAGAAATCGACTAGAAACCAACATCATGCCAGCATGATTTGAACTGTGTAAGAATTATGAATTTTTGTAGTGATCAACTGACTGAAATTCGGCTCCAGAAGAAAGCCGATCAGAAACCAACGCCAGGCCAGCATGATCTGAATGGTGTAAGAAGTATGAATTGTTGTAGTGATCATTTGATTGAGTACCATATTGTAGTACAGATGAACTTTCTGATGTAGGTCTCTTTGTTGCCATGAATATTAGAGAATACAAGAAGAATGTTCGTGCCAAGAGGAGCAACAATCCTAGGTCAATAAAACGAAAAAATTGAAAGAAGATATAACTTGAATGTTGGAGAAGATTCTGTTCACAAATGCAAGAACAAGATTTGCAAAGTGAAAATGGCGGATATGAGTTAAAACACTCTGACACCGTATTAAACTCTTGAAGTAAAAGGAAAAAAAACTGTTTATTATTTTCTTCAAAGAGTAAAGTTAGATACAAGATGGTTTATATACAATTGAACCAATCTGACTAACCAAGCTAACCAGCCTAACTTCTTAACAACCTCTTAACTAATTATATACAATTCAGTCATCTAATTGTTTTTATTTGTCGCTGGAGGATAATGTTGTTGCTGTGGAACTAAGAAAATAACGTATATTTGGCATATCATCCAGGAATCTTACTCGCATCATACTAACATTTAATGTGTTTGATGATTAAGTTTCTGATTTTCCCATGTTACTTTAACCAATGGTTGTGGACAAATAGTTAGTCTTGTACGCTACCAATACAAAATTGTTATAAGTAAGGATGTTAAAACGGTGCCATATTACTTGGCGCAGTCCAACCCAGAAAAAAATCACCTATAAAAAATTCAAACCCACAAAAAATTCAATGATTTTGATCGAAAGGCAAAACCTAAAACCTACCATATGGGGTATAGATTTATCTATGGATACCCATTCCATTTTTTTCATACACCAAATACTCATAAATGCATTTTTTTCCTACTATTTAAATTAAATACAGTATCACAATTATCTTAAAATATTAATAATATTATATAATTCATATTCAAATATTGTTAAAATTAAATGTCAAATTACTTAAATTTAAACTAAATATAGTTTCACAAATTATATATTTTTATTTTTATTTTGTTATTTAATATTTTTCTTTTAGATGAAACACTATAATTAATATATATATACATATATATATATATAATTATAATTAGGTGAAAATGACGTTTTCCAGTCAAATCAGAAAAATCAAATTTTTCACCAAAATCGCAAACTAACATTTTCCCACAAAAACCATAGAATTACATTTTTTTCCGATAATATTGTAAAATTACGTTTTCCAGATAAAACCGACAAATTCACGTTTTCCTACCGAACCAAAAAAATTCACTTTTTCCGCCATAACTAAAAAGTCACGTTTTTCCGCCAAACTCACAATTTCACATTTTCTCGCCTAAACCAGAAAATTACAATTTCCCGCCAAAACCGCATTTTCTCTTTTTTCTGGCAAGCCCGAAAATCATGCTTTCCAAAAAAAAACCATAAATTCATATTTTCCTGCCAAAACTGCAAAATCACATTTTTCAACCAAAACTGAAAAATTACGTTTTTTCGCCAAAACCGTAAAATCACATTTTCCCACCAAAACCACAAAATAATGTTTTCCGTCAAACCTGCAAAATCAAATTTTCTCGCCAAAATCGCAAATACGTTTTCATGCCAGAACCACAATATCACGTTTTTTCGCCAAAAATCTCAAAATCCTATTTTCGAAAAAGTGTAGTTTTACAGGTTTTACAAAGAATGATTTTGGAGTTTTAGTAAAAAATAATATATAAGTAATATAATCAATGAACAAAAATAAAACACATGAGTAGACCATTACTTTATTGGATATACCCATATAAATTTTCAAATTAAGAAAAACCAACCAATTTTGACCCACATTTTTAAAAGATGAGAAAAACACATACCTATTATTTATGGGTATAGGTAAACCCATGAGTTTTAGCACATTTTAACATCCCTAGGTATCTCTCGTGTTTTCTAATCAGAACTTAAATATGATATTAAAGAATCATGATGTTGAGCTTTGTTATTACGCAGTCGCTTCATTGACCATAATTTTCTATCTGAGAGATTCCAACGAGTTGAGAGCCAGATTTTAATATGAAACGTATTCTGCAATTGCAGTGACCTGTCTTCCTCGTCTTATTTTATGAACTAATTATATGTGATACGTAATGAACTAATTATTATTAAAATATATGTAGTATAGTATGCTATCGAAAGCAAAAAATATGTTCAAAATGGTTTTGGGATACGTAGTTGTAATTTATTTTCTGTCAATAGCTTCTACTTAAAATAATGCACATAACAAAATTACACGCTAACAAATTCTCTTACCTTCCATCCCACGGAGCTTAGGTCAACTCCAACGGCTTATAACGCCATTTTGCCGTGAATTTTTTGTTTTACTCTCTCCAAATCGGATGACATTCACTACGACATCATAATAAGATAAATTCTCATTTGTGCTATAGTACCACGATATATTTACTATGGTACTGACGAACTAGGATAACTTTTTTCAAATTAAAATAATAGATTCAATTATATTAATGTATTGTAGGTATTATATTATATGTTAACTAGTTATATTATTTTAGTATACTATTCTAAATTAGTAAAAAATATTTATTTAAATTTATCTAAAATATTAACATGTACAGTGTACTAAAATTATTATGCATGTGTTTATTCCGTTTGTTTGGTTTTCAGTTTTATGTAAATTTTTTCCTTGTAAAACGTACCATTCCCTATCGTGCGTTTGTGTCATATTCATTTCTAGAGGCATCTATGTAATGGACTCAAATTCGGTTAATGTCTTTGAGCTGTTTTCCAAATTTTTATCTCTTTCCACAATGTTAGGTCTTATTTTGTCCAATCTTACTTTCCATAGATGTTTCTTTTTGCAAAAAGTTGTGTTAATGTATATATACAATTTTTTCACATTATTGTCCAGGCCATAACGGGTCAGCCCAACCCAAACTCCATAAGTAAGAAAAAATACATTCACTATGCAAGTCGTGAGACTCGATCCCTAGTATGCTAACAAGACAACATCGGTGACACAACCAATAAGTCACTTGATCCTCGTTAATGTATATATACAAACTAAACATTAATCTTGTTAATTTCATTAAAAGAAAATTGACAAAAGAAACCTTCAAGATAACGGAAAACGGCAAACGATCTCTAACTATAATGTGATCTAATAAAAATATCAATTAATGTTGACTTTGCCAAATTAATATTTAAATTTTGTTGATTGGGACAAATTAGACATAAATTTAGTCAAACTTAACGATCCCTTAAGTTTGACTAACGTGAAGTTCATTTTGGTTAAACAAACAAAAAAATGGTATTTATTTGGCCAAACATAAAAAGTTGAAGATTTTTTAGTCGTGTGTATATTTACATTTATTTTGATAAATTAGTTTATTATGATACATTTGTTCATGTTTGTAAAAATATATATTTGGTAATTAGTTTATTCTAGTTACTAAAATATTTGTAACTGTAATTTTTTATTAATAACATATTAGGAATACAATTTATTACATAATTTATCATATTATTAGATTATTTACTAGTTAATCAAGTGAGATATATTTATATTATTTTTAAAAAATATTTTAATAAGATAATTTTGTTCATGTTTTATATACTAAAGTTTCGGTATTTACTTTATTTAGTTGTTAATATGTTCATAACTAGAATCTTTATTATGAATATTTCAATAGTATAACTTTCACATAATTTATCATATTATCTGATTATTTACTAGTAATTAGATAAGAAATTTATATTATAACTAGTAAAATAACCTTAATTTTTTTTAATTAATAGAAAAATATATGAGTAAAATAACTAATGATTTTAGTTATATAAAAGTACAACAAATTAATTATATTTAAAATATAATTATATATAACCTTAATAGAATAGTAGGTACGGTAATCTAATTACCAAAACTTTAGTATCACAAACATTGAATAAATATATCTTAACTAACTATTTCTCAAGATAATATAAATCTCTTATCCAATTCACTAGTATATAATCATATAATATGATAAATTTTATAAAAAAAAATATATTACTAACATATTTGTAATTAAAAATTTAGTTACAAATAATTTAGTAATTAAAATAGTCTAACTAGCAAACTTTAGTTTCACAAAATGAGAAAAATTATTAATTAACTAATTTTCTATATATACACATGACCAAAAATCTTTAAGTTTTTAAGTTTGACCAAATAAATATCAAAAAAAAAAATTGTTAAACTAAGACAGAACTCACATTAGTCAAACGTAAGATCTGTTAAACTTGACTATCGTTGTGTCTACTTTGTCTCCGTCAACTAATGTTATATATTAATTTGGCAAAGTGATCATTAGTTAAAGTTTGATAGTTGAGATTTTCTTAGCAATTTTCTTTTTATTACATCTTCATATAGCTAATTACTGATACATCTCTAATAAAATTTAAAGATCTCAAAAGAAAGGAAATCTTTTGAGTGTCTTTATGTAATTTATTGAATTCGAACTCAAGAAAATCAATAAGTAAATGGGCATTTCGCTTATATATAAAGCCAGGCCAGTTAAGTTATTTAGGATTACACGCATGATTTTAGTTAAACCCAAAACAAAGTCAAAGGAATCATAATTTGGCCCAAGGCTTCATTTTTAAGCCAATTCCTCACCATCTAACTATTTACTAATCAATAGTTCTTGTTCACAAATAAAGTCCATAATTTGTTCACTCTCTATATATAGATAAATATATTAAAGAGTTATATACAAAACCCCAACGAGATGGGATCATTTCTGGGCCATGTTTTAATAGGTTATGCCTTCTTAGCACTTGGCTTATGGCACTTATTCAACAACATAAAAATCTTTTGTATCCGCCCAAACACATTCACTTCATCACCATGGTTCCCAACTTCTAAGCTTAGACACTTAGAGCTATATGTAATCATGCTCTCTTCATCAGCCTCCATATCAATGGAGCTCTTCATCGGACCTAGAAGACACCATCCATTTGATTCCGATGGTACCATCCCATCGAACCACCTCCGCAACTTCGAACATTCTGCCATGTCAATGTCCTTCTTCGTTTACGCTGTTTTCGCTATAGTCCTTGACCGAGCACGGCCTAGAGCTGCGGCTTCTGAGGGGCTAACCATCCTAGCTGCAGCCGCTGCCTTCACTCAGGAGTTACTTCTCTTCCATTTTCACTCTACAGACCACGTCGGCGTTGAGGGACAATACCATTTTATTTTACAGCTCATTATCTTTGTCTCTCTTCTTACCACGCTCATGGGTAAATTCTAACACATAAATATATCATTTTTTTGGGGGGGGGGGGGGGGGNAGTAACGGACCCAAATATAAATTTTAGGTGGTCAAAACATAATATTACGTAGAATTATAGTTCCATTACGTTGAATTATAGGAACTAAATAAGTTTTAACTATTTTTATAATTTAACTTTTAAAAATACTTATAAATCAATGTTTCGATGATAATATAATACAATGAGATTTAAAATATGATAAATTTTATAAAATATAAGATAATTTTTCATTTTTCACTAGTTTTTAAACCAAGACTCTTATATATATACATATATATATATATATATACATTTTTACGTATATATTTTTGAGATTTAATATGTTGTTTAAGATATTAATAAGTTGTACCAAACAAAATTTAATAAATATACGATTATATGAATGTTCTCCCTATTATCACACACTTTAAACTTCTATACCAAAAGTCTAAACTATAGTAATATAATTATGAAATAAAAACTCAAAATTTTATGATTATCATGTGGAACTTGAAAGTAATATATAGATTCATTTACTTCAAAAGGTATTGCGTCCCCCAAGAGTTTTTGGGTGAGCTTGGTGAGATCTTCAAGCATAGGTTTTCAAGGAGTATGGTTGATAGTGATGGGTTACATGCTTTATACACCGAGTTTAATCCCTAAGGGATGCTTAATTCACGATGAAAGAAGACACCAAATGGTCAAGTGTTCCACCGAGGAAGCTCTTCACAGAGCTAAGTCGTTGGTCAATATCGAATTTAGTTGGCTATTCGTTATAAACACAATATTTGTTGTACTAGTATATTTGATTGTCGATCATGTATATGGTGAAAACGTAGAATACTCTACTCTAAGCACTAATTATCAAACAGACCAAGATGATGAAGAACAACAACAGTCTAATTTGAACTCGGCTCAGAATATGAGTTTTGTCCAAATGGGTAAACTCGTTGGACAAGGGCAGAAAATGTGAGAACAATTTAAAAGTGATAATGATTAAAGTTATTCGTTGTTTGTGATATGTAAAGTCTATTTTTATTTTGAATAAAATGCATGTGATCACTCAAAATATATATATAGCTAGAATTCACAAAAATACCATAAAAACTAGGTTTTTCAATAATACTATACACTCTTAATTTGGTTTAAAAATACCATAACATTTTCTAGAAATTACACAAAATATTTTTTGTTCCAACAAATACCAAAAATATAAAATAGCTTTAAAACTATAAATTTAAACCCTACCCCCATCAAAACTAAACAATAAATTCTATTTAGTGAACTCAAACTCAAAGATTTAAATTCCAAAACATTAAAATTTACTTTTTATGTTTTTGATATTTTGGTATATAAAAGATTAATAGTATTTTTAGAATTTTTGAGGATATGTGATATTTTTACATTTTGAACTTCTTTTGTAGTATTTCATGAAATTCCTCATATATATATATATATATATAACAGTGTTAAATGAAAAAAAATTGCCAAGGTTTATCAGGGCACGTGGTGCGACCGTCTCATATCGTATTTATACTACTAATAATATTAGAGTGAACTTTTAAAATATATATATTATAAGAATTAGATAATATTATGATCATAATATTGTTTTGTCGGATAGATGAATATAAATTATGGAAGAAATATAAACAAAGAGATAATACTAAACGTATTTTTTGTATTACTTTTAAGCAGACTAGAAATATAAAATAATATTAAACTTGTGAGAGAGATTATTACTGTATTTGGATTGTGTTATACAAAAAGTAATGATGTCTATTTATAACTGAAATGGATATTAATGTGATATTGGACTTCCTATTCCATTCATCCTCAATTTGCTTAACTTGCTCCATTTGATCTATGTTGATTTTTTAACATTTCCCCTTAGAGACTAACATCATTATCATTATTGTTACTTGCGATTTACTTTACCATGTCTCATTGAAAATCTTTGGGGGAAATTCATGTAGTACGAAAAATCATAGTAAAATAAAAAATATATAACTACGCAAGCTCCCCCTCAAATAAAAATATCATAATGGTGCAATTATTGTTGTGAATATGCTTTGTTAATACTGATGTAGGCAAAATTATTATGAAAATATCTATAGCGTTGGCACTTGACCGAACATATTTCATTTTAATTTCCTTACTCTTCTCGAGTTCTTAAGTGTATGAAAAGAATTTTGGCTGGATTTGTTTGGTTATATCACTCTTGATATATCATATGTTTGTTTGTGCGACACATGCGTCATTGTCTTCGTACACATTCTCTATTTACCTCATGGAGTGCGACGATTTCATCATAGTTTGACAAAGTGGCAACACGTGTTTGCTCTGAGAATGCCATGATATATAGCAGTACCTCCAATTGTGAAGTATATCATGTTTGTGATCAGGTTTTGTTCGGATCTAACAAATATCATGCATCTGCAAAACCAATCATTTGACTATTTAAATTTTTAGTATAAAATAATCATAGATTAGTGGTCCCTTGTATGTATCAAAAGACATGTTTAAGCTCATTCGATGCCTTTGAGTAGGTGACGGACTGGATTTTGCTAGAAGATTATGGTAAATGATATATCAAGTCGAGCACATCTTGTAATATATATATATAA
Organism: Iberis pinnata; assembly: GCA_900406425.1. NCBI lineage: Eukaryota > Viridiplantae > Streptophyta > Magnoliopsida > Brassicales > Brassicaceae > Iberis > Iberis pinnata. Next base: position 13,399 of record OVBE01003290.1, read on the forward strand.
GATTTCCAAAAACACTTAAATATGGCACTCCAGGGCCGTGTATTTCTTTATTTTCTTTTGATGGTCTAAACTGAACAGTTTCAATATTAAGTAATATGACAACCATAAGAGTACTTAGATGAGTTTTCTTATACATGTTAAAGCATTTAACACTCTTTTCGTATATGGACTAATGCATATATATATATATATATATATATATATATATATATATATATTATTTTGAGAGTGTTCAATTTATAGTCAAAGGCAATATTCTTTTTTCTTTCGATTTTTCATCTCAAATTCTCCTTTTAGATAATTCAATGCATTTTGTATTTCCTTTGGAGTTCCGATAATGTTTATATCATCAACATATACAGCGATAATCAAAAATCTATATGTTGTTTTTTTATGAGAATAAATATGCATATATGACTGTTTGCATATCCTTCTTTTGTTAAATGTCCACTAAAGCCATAAAATGTAGATACAAAACTTTCAACAAGCCATAAAATGTATAAACACATTTTCTCAGCAAAAACGCAGAAACATGTTTTTTCGCTAAAAAGGTAGAAATATATTTTTCCGCTAAAAAGCATAAATTTTTTTTTTCGCCAAAAATATTTTTTTCAACTTTTACAAAACTCAGTTTATGGCTTGAAAATGATTTTTTACATTTTTATTAGAAAATATGTTTATGCATTTTTGTTGAGAAAATGCAGAAACACATAGGCTGAAAGTCTTTTATTTCCTTAGGTCTATCCAATTTAGGGATTAGGTAGATATTAGTTTCATTCAAACGGGCGTCCAAAGATCTCGTCGCCATAAAATCTGCACCAGACCGACGACATGATCTCCTACAATATGTTAGTACCTTTGATAAAACAAAGTTTTCATACCATCTGGCCTAGGAGCCTTCTCTGGGGCCATTGCAAACAAAGCAGCCTTGATCTCCTCAGGGACGACTGGTTTTATGAGTTGGCAATTCATATCACTTGTTATAATCGGAGTAACTGGTTGCAAAACCACATCGAGATCCATGACCCCTGAACTCGCAAATAATTCATTGAAATAGGCTGCAGCTTCCACCTCAATTTCATCCTCCTCTTCCGTCCAGAAACCATCTTTCTTCCGCAAACCAGATATCATATTCCGTGCTCGCCTTTGTTTAATAGTTGCATGAAAATTTTTCTTGTTTTTCCCCCCTCCTGTAACTAGGTAACACGAGTCTTCTATTTCCAAAACATTTCCTCATCTAACATTGTCGAACGAAGTCGGTCAGTCAACAACGAGATCTCCTGTGTTGAATGGATGTTATGTGAGTGAGCAAACTCAATTTGGTCCTTTGAAGTATTTATATCCCTGTAGGAATTTAATTGCTCCTCCTTTCGCCAACGCGATATCCTTCCGCGACAATTCTTGATTCTCTCCCCGATGGACGTAGGATGACCCGTTTTGACTGTATACAAGCCTTCCCCAACTATGTTCTCAAATTTCTCCTTTGACGGCCAGCGTTTGTTAAACCTAAATAGAGACGTCCCTCTCGGCCGACGATCCTCTAATTAGATTAGGAGAGGACGATGGTCGGTACCTAGAAATCGTAAGTACTCAACATGCGAGTGAGAAAATAAATCATGCCAATCCTCATTGTCCATAGGGCGATCTAATTGGCAACCAATCGTGTTTCTACCCCGTCTGCCCACCCAGGAGAGGCAATTACCAGTGAAAAGAAAATCAACCATTCTGCATCATTCCCTCATTAAGCGAAAATCAAGGAATGATGCTTCAGGCCGAGTGCGTCCTCCTTGTTTCTCGCTATGGTCCACAATTTCGATAAAATCGCCTATCATTGCCCAAGCAGCAAATCTAGAGGTACCAATACGTTTTATTAGTTCCCAAACAAACTCACGCTTTGAAATAACAGGGTCACCGTAAAAAGAAGAGATAAAAATTTTATTCTCATGAATTGTAACCATACCATCGATTACTTGTTTGAACTTGAAATAACTTGAACATCAAAAGAAACTAAGAAAACAAAGCTAAACCACTGAGACCGGAAGGGTCAAAAGTGTGAAGAAAACCATAACCTAAATGCACTTGTAAATCTTGAAGAAAAGGAAGTTGTTGTTTCGTTTCCACCAGAAAAAGCATCCCTGGAAAGACCGTACGATGGAACTCCCTCTGACGCCTAACTGCCAAGAAGCTCCCAGCTCCTTGACAGTTCCAACTTAAGATCATTATTTCTCCTTCAGTGGTTTTCCTTCAACCACCCGGCTTACAAAACTTCCATATTTTTTCTCCACAATGGAAACCATCTCTGGAATGGATGGTAAAGTCAAAGAACTTGAAACCCGATCTTAAAAAAGGTGAGAAGAGTTCTTTATCACCTTTGAAACACGGTATGATAATTGGCCTACTTTTTCCCAGGGTTTGAGCATTCGAGAAATCCTTCCTTTTTTAGATTTGTATCTCTTTTACTCACTTTAGACTTCATCAACCTCTTTAAAGGTGATATTATATCATCCAATTGTATCTCTTTAGGAGAAGTATCTCCATTTGCCTTAGGCGCCACCTTCTGTCCATTTAAATCTCCTTTAGGCCCACCAACCTTTTCATGGCCCAATAGTTTTATTTTTGAAGCATCATCGCCATCTGTCCCAATTCCTTGTATGTGGGTCAGTGGAAATTTTGATAATACCTAATCTTTAGTGGACTGTTTTCGGTTTATTTTTCTATTTGAATTATTATTAGACCCACCACTCGGACTTACCTCCTTACTTGCCGACACTCTAATCGTTGGACTTTGCAGTTCCACATTTTCTCGATTCTCCACCGCCACTGAAATTTTCTGGTTATCACCAAATACACGTCTTCTCGTTGGTTGTCTCCCTCTCCGATCAATTCGGTGATTTGATTCTCCTTGTCGTTGATTACGGGATGTGTATCTCCTCTTCCGATCATCTCTATCCTTCTATCTCCAATTCCCTGTGTTATCGCGGCCTGTTTTCACCATCTTTGGGCAATGAACATCTTCATGTGTCAACCTGTTACAAATCTTACAATATCATTTAAGCTTCTCATATGTTAGCCAAACCTTCACAGTATCACCAGAAGCAAACTTAAGCTCTCTTCGGAAAATCAAAGGCTCCGTTGCATCCATGCTAACACAGATTCTGAAAATATCAACATCTAGATCCACCACTTCTCCTAACTCATCACCAATATGCTTTAGAGTCTGCATCATCTTAAAATGATCTGGAATTCCGTTCACTTGAATCCAAAACAAGATTGTTGAGGGATAGTCTCTCCTCACCGTGGCAGCCCACTTCTCCAGGGTTATCATCCAACAATCATAATGATAAGGTCTTTGCTCTAAAACCTGATTCATATCCTCTTCATGTTGCCATAATAACCTTCAAACCTCACCAATTGCAACTCTATGAGCTCAACGAACTTAATTGATCAGATCTTGTTCTTGAATTTACATAATTGAATTGAGAAAGAAAGAAACTGAGAAAACATAAACTTAAGAAACTTTTCACAAGAAATTTGGTGACTATGTGTTCACTCCTCTAGATGAGGAAGCTAATCATAGGAGATCGATTAGACCCAGCAAACTTACTATCAATCCAAAGAACTCAATCAAGAATCTTGATTGAGCTTTACAACGAAGAAGATGAACACTTTAACGCCAAAAATTGTAATCGTAACAATAATTGATTTGGTATTTTATAGGAGAAGAACCAAACCAATTACCCAATTACAATTCAGCTTAACCAAACTTTAGTCAACTTAAATTGAACCAAGAGAAAAATCGGTTAAATGTTACACAAAGGTTGACCTTGCCACTCTTGATACTTTGACTTGCAAAACCCTCTGTTTGAGACCATAGCTTCTCAACAATCTCCACCTTGATCGAATAACAGAGAACATCTTCTTTCCTTTATCACAGAAAACCAGTGATCATGCCAATACCTTTGACACACAATAGTAAGTTCACTGCCTGGATCTTACACCTCCAGCACACGCCAAACTGACGCCTCAAGCCACACATATACCAAGTAAATTCAAAGCATCTTTGAGCTTACTTACGGGAACCACTTTTGTTAGTATGTCTGCCGGGTTTCTACTTATGTATATCTTGTTCACCTTAACTCCACCTTCAGCAATAACATCTCGAATGAAATGATACTTCAAGGCAATATGTTTTGTGCGTTCATAGAACACACAATTCTTAGACAAGCTAGCACTTTGAGAATCACACCATACACAAGCAGTTTCCTTTTTCTTGAAACCAAAATCCTCAAGAAGTCCCTGAAGCCCTATTGATTCTCTTACAGCTTCATTCAGAGCCATGTATTCATCCTCTGTTGTAGATAGTGCAACAACTGGCTACAAGCAGGACCTCCAACTCACTACATTTCCACCTATAGTGAAAATATAACCTGAAATTGACCTTCTCTTGTCCAAGCCCCCTGCAAAATCAGAATCGCAATATCCATGTACTCTTAAATTCTTACTTTTCCTGTATACAACACTTAAGTCCACTGTTCCCTTGATGTACCTCAACAGCCACTTGACTGCTTCCCAATGAACCACTCCTAGATTACTCATGAAGCGACTTACCATCCCAATCCCATAGGCTAGATCAGGCCTAGATCCTACCATAACATAACACTATACTCCTCACAGCTGAAGCATAAAGGATTATATTAGTATATACCAATTCATATTTGTTATGAACTGATGCTGATTTGAAATGAGCTCCAATTGGAGTATTTACAGCCTTAGCATCCTCCATTTTGAATATGTGAATTACTTTCTTCAGGTACTTGGACTGAGATAAGCTAAGGGTGCCTTTCTCCCTGTCTCTTGTTATCTCTATACCTAAAATTCTTTTTGTTGCACCTAAATCCTTCATATCAATCTTCATACACAACTGATTCTTTAACTGTTGTATCTCTGACATTTCTTGTGCTGCTAGGAGCATATCATCTACATATAGAAGAAGGTAGTGATATTTTCCTTTGCTTACTTCCTTAGTGTACACACAGAAATCATGCTCACTTCGTTTAAGTCCTTGAGATGATATGAACTGATCAAAGTGCTTGTTCCACTGTCTTGGGGACTGTTTCAGCCCATACAGGGACTTCTTAAGCAGATAAACTTTATACTCTTGTCCTTTAACTTCATATCCCTCAGGTTGCATCATATACAAGTCTTCCTCTAATTATCCATTCAAGAATGTTGTTTTTACATCCATCTGCTTTAATTCCATGTTGAAATTTGTTACTAGTGACAACAACATTCGAATTGAAACATGTTTCACAACATGAGAGAAGACTTCATGATAGTTTATGCCCTCTCTCTGAGTAAAACCATATGCCACCAATCTTGCTTTGAATCTGGCTGGTTCAACATCTTCTATGCCTAGTTTCACTTTGAACAACCATCTGCAACTTATTATTTTCCTGTCTTTTGGTTTACTCACTAATTCCCATGTATGGTTCTTTATCGGTGATTTCCATTCATCAGCTGTGCCCGCTTTCCACTTAACCCAGTCTTTACTTTTCCTTGCCTCTGTGAAGCTCTTAGGCTCTTCTGTGCTTATATGCTCTGACACTGCCAAGGAAAAATCTACCTCTGCATAATCATTGAATCTCACTGGTGGTACTATTTGTCTCCTTGTTCTGTCCCTAGCTAACTGGTAGTTAGTTAGGCCTTGGTGGCTTGAGGCAGCTTTTGTTGGTTCAAGGTACTCATTTCCTTGTTCTGTGTTTTTGTCTGATGTAATCTCATGTTCAGTTCCCTCTGATTCTTCTTGTGGTGTATATGACTGTGTGCTATTTGTATGTTCAGTATGAGTTCCACTCAACCCTGATGATGTAGATGCATCACCTGATTTCTGATCTTGTCTTAGGTCCTTGTAGACTATTGACTCTTGAAACTTCACATTTCTGCTCACAATGCACTTTTCTTCCTCAATCAGCCAGATCTTGTATCCCTTAACACCTACTGGGTATCCTATAAACACCCCTTTCACAGCTCTGGGACTCAACTTGCCCTAGTCTGAGTGAACATACACCATTGACCCAAAACGCCTCAAATGTTTGTATCCTGGTTTCTTACCCAACCAGATTTCATTTGGAACCTTGTGTTGTATAGGTGATGATGGTGATCTGTTGATTAGATACACTGTAGTGGCTGCAGCTTCTGCCCAGAATGATTGATCAAGGCCAGACTCATTCAGCAAACATCTCACTTTCTCCACTATTGTACGATTCATTCTCTCAGCTACTCCATTCTGTTGTGGAGTGTATGTGCATGGTAATGCCCTGTTTTCTACAAAACTCATCAAACATATTATTACAAAATTCTAAGCCATTGTCAGTTCTCAAGAATTTAACCTATTTACCAATTTGTTTCTCAACAAGACATTTCCAATCATAGAACTTTGAAAACGTCTCATCTTTTGATTTAAGAAAACATATCCAGACTTTCCTACTGTGATCATCAATAATGCTTAAGAAATACGGGTGTCCAGATGATGATGGTTTAACACTTGGGGCACCCCAAATATCAGCATGCACAGATTCTAAAACATGATCAGTTTGATGTTTACCCACACCAAAACTTACCTTCTTGGCCTTACCTACAACACAATATTCACAAAACACATTCTTACCAATGTCCTTTTTATTCAAAACTCCACCTTTGACCAGAATCTCCATATTCATATAGCTTGTATGTTCTAATCTGCTATGCCACAGTGACAATGGTTTCTCTTTTGAATATGTCACACACAACTCATTAGTAACAGTTTTACCATCAAGTATATACAAGCCCCTTACCAAAGTTCCTCCTAAGGCTTCCTTTCCATTTTTATGAAAACTAATCTTGTCATGTCCACCAGAATGTTCAAAACCAAGGGTGTCAAGTGTACCTGTAGAGATGAGGTTCCTTCTCAAGTTAAGGACATATCTTACATTGTGCATTACCTTGATTGAACCTCCATGTGTGTCTAGTCTTATTGATCATATTCCAAGAGTTTCCACTGAGTGAAAGTCTACAAGCAAAATATGAACTGGATCTTTATATGAAAAATCATAAAACCAGTCACGCCTAGAAGTCATATGATATGAACGTCCTGAGTCAATGACCCAGTTATCTCTGTAATCATTCTCAGAAATAGAAAGAGAATCTGTTGATTCTGTTCTTTCAGTGATAGCATCTTCTCCATCACTCTTTGCCTCCATCTTATTCTTTATGGAGAAGCATTCTTTCTTCATGTGACCACCTTAGATTTTCCCTTGGACTTGCTCCTTTTCTTGCCTTTAGAATCATTTGAATCTCTGGTCTGTTGTCTACCACGATCTGTTACAAATAAGGCTGACCCATGAGATTTATCCGTTTTGTGATCTCTCTTTATCAAAGGTCATTGAAGTCTTCCCATACTTAAGAGTATGCTTTAATTGATCGAAACTTACAGGCAATGAGCTGAGAAATAGAATGGCCTGAATCTCATCAGAAACGCTTATGTTTAGACTACTCATTTTTTCCACAATCTTGAGGAAATTATCCACATTCACATCCACATTCTTGTTTGCTTCTAACTTGAATGTGTAGAACAGCAATTTCACAAAGATCTTGTTTGGAAGGGTCTTCGACATGTATAATCTCTCTAGAGTCGACCACATAGATGCGGTTGTCTCACATTGCTTGATCTTCCTCAACATTGTATCACCCAAATTAAGGATGATTAGACTCTTGGCACGTTCATCTTTTTCTACCTTAGCCTCATCAGTGACAAACTTGGTTCTTGATGGTATCACTGCATCAGGCTCTTCTTCCTCTTCTGCATCTTTATCTTTATCTTTATCACTTGGAACTTCAATCTCCTTCGTGAAATCATCACTAAGTACCACTCCTTTCATACCTTGTATTCCGAAATATGCCATCATTCGGATTTTCCAAAGTGAGAAATCGCTGAAGCCATCGAATTGTTCCACCTCTGTCCTTGTTACTGTAGTTGACGACGCCATTTGATCTTTGAACCTAAACGGCTCTGATACCAATTATTGCCAAAATAACCTTCAAACCTCACCAATTGCAACTCTCTGAGCTCAACGAACTTGATTGATCAAGTCTTGTTCTTGAATTTACAGAATTGAATTGAGAAAGAAAGAAGAAAGAAATCGAGAAAGCAGAAACTTAAGAAACTTTGCACAAGAGATTTGGTGACCAAGTGTTCACTCCTCAAGATGAGGAAGCTACTCACGGAAGTTGTATTAGACCCAGCAAATTTATTATCAATCCAAAGAACTCAATCAAGAATCTTGATTGAGCTTTACAACAAAGAAGATGAACACTTTAACGTCAAAAGCTGTAATCGTAACAATAATTGATTTGGTCTTTTATAGGAGAAGAACCAAACCAATTACTCAATTACAATTCAGCTTAACCAGACTTTAATCAACTTAAATTGAACCAAGAGCGAAACCGGTTAAATGTTACACAAAGGTTGACCTTGCAATCTTGATACTTTGACTTGCAAAACCCTCTGTTTGAGACCATAGCTTCTCAACACTTCTGATTCGAACCGAAATCGGAATCTTCCTTGCCCAGCATCAACTCCATGGACGGTTTGAGTTTGTAGTATTGTTTCAGGGGGAGGGAAAGCACCCCCTCTTCTAGCGTGACTTTTGCAATCCCAAACAGATGGGAAAAACCCAATCAAAGTCGTTGCCCTTTAAGATTGTACTAGATTATAAATCTAATTGAAACAAGTTTAAATTACTAATCGAATAACACACTCGAAGTGTCTAATTGCAAATGAATTCTTGACATGTATATTAATAATCAATAGAAAATCGATTCCAAAACTGTTTATTATTTATTTATATTTACCTATTTTAAATAAATAAAAAATTTTGTCTTCTTAAGACTTAAGTAACACTTTATAAACAGAAAATCGAGGGACGGACATTTTTAGAAAAGAAAGAAAAATAAACTATTTCTTTATTTTATTTTATTTTTTTCAAACGAAATCTTTACATGGATAGAATCTATTATATCACCTTACTAGTAATTAAAATGTTTTGATAATATAATCACCTAGAAGATACTAAAAAAATTTATAATGTCACCACAATGACATCATGCATTTAATTACGTAGCAAAATTATTTCCATATTAGTAATTATGTAAGCTTAAATCATTCCTAAGATTTTTATGACCATATGGTGCATTGAAATTGGTATCAAGAATTGCATAATTTCGTAATGTAAGAGAGTGTAAATAAGTAAAAATAATAATATCAATCTATGCCCAAAACAAGTTTTATTAAGTGATATATTCATAATTTTTACCAACATTACTCCTACAATCATCAAGGGTTCTATATACATCACAAACTGCTATAAATTAACCCTTTTATGATCAAAGTAAACACAAGTTTTAACAATCAAAAGTCTCATAACAAACACGCACATTTTTCTTCACAATGGCTAAAAATGTCTACTCAAACTCAATTCTTATAGCTACTATCTTCTTTAACTTGATGATCATGTCTTCATTAGCTAATCAAATACCAAATTCTGACAAGAAAGAAAATGAAGTAATGGTAATGAAAGAAGTAGATCTTCAACGGATAGATCCTAAAAAAATGTATCAATGCAATCAAGAGTGTTGAAGGTTGTTTTGAAGCAATTGGTGAGGTATTCAAAGGACATTTTGGTGGCTTGAGATATTCTTGTTGCAAAACTCTTAATGGGTTTTCTGATAATTGTTGGCCTACTTTGCTTTGTGGAAAACTTTATTTACGCATGACGATTAAAGTTGCATGTCTTTTTAGTGAAATGCATGTAGACTTGTCCTAAATTGGGTATTAGTATATTGTTATTTTTTGGAGAATAAGATGTGGTCAATCACATCAATTATGTAATGTTCCAATGGTTATTTAGATAAATAAGAGAGTCGTTAGTTGTTTTAGCTTGGAATATTCATATACAAAAAAAAGATTAATAAAACTACTTTGATTATTATATAAGCTTCTAAGGAAATTGAATAAATTTGAATGACAAAGCATGGTTTACAAAGAAAATAAAATAGAAGTTGTGGTATATTAGAATTAATTTTCTGCATTTTGTCTCATAAAATAGCCCATATAAGTAACTACATAACTTAGAAGATGTGTGGACCATCTTATGCTTGGAAGAGTATCATAAATAGAAGAATGTTGCTTCAACAAGGAATCCAAAGGAAGGTAGGTAATGGTAGATCAATCAATGTGTAGACTGGAAATTGGCTCCTAGGAAAGGGAAGAAAAAACCCCCTGATAAAGCAAAACACTTTTGATCTAGATATGGTGGCTAGCAACCTGTTCGATACTCTTCTCCCCTCTTGGGATCAATTGAAACTAATGGAGTTATTTTACTTAGAAGATGTTAACAGGATCCTTACCATCATACCAACAATACACAGAGAAGACATATGGACCTGGACAGAGACGAAGTCTAGTTATTACTCTGTTAAAACGGGATATCACAAATCCTTTGAGGTTAAGCATCAAGAGTTGTTGGATAAAGAGGCAGCCCTTCCATCAACGAATCCACTTAAAAAAGATATATGGAAAATCAAGGCTCCCTTAAAGATTCGAGGATTCTTATGGAAAGCCTTGATGAATGCTCTACCTAATGCGGAAAACCTGAAAAAGAGAGGAGTAAATCTGGATTTATACTGTTATGCGTGTGGCTGGGAAATTGAATCCACTAACCACATTCTCTTCACTTGTCAAAAGGCTCGTATACAGTGGGCTTTGGCTGATCTTCCAGCTTCATCAAACGGATTCCACCCAACTAGCTTTATGGAAAATATGAACCATCTTCTAATGGGCATATCTGATCGCAGGCTTTCTATAGAAACAAGACGAGCTCTACCTTGGACAGCTTGGATTTTATGGAAAAATAGGAATAAGGAAAGGATAGAGGGACAAATTTTTTCTCCCTGTGACACAAAAAAAAGAAAGCTTATGAAAAAGCAGAAGCGTGGTTCCTAGCTAACCAAGTAAACCATGAGCAAAACACCAGGACTTCACCAACAACATCACTAACAGAAAGACAGTGGATTCGACCCAAACCTCCTTGGCTTAAATGCAATATAGGAGTTGTTTGGTGCAAAGATAAGAAAAAAGCAGGGGGATCTTGGTTATTGCGTAACTCTACGGGGAAGGTGGTTCTCCACTCTAGGAGAGCTTTCTCTGAAATCTATTCTAAAGATGAAGCAGATTTTGTGGTAATCAAATGGACCATAGAAAGCATGACATCTCTTCATTACCATTCTGTCGAATTTGGAATTGAAAATGCAGGTCTGTTCAATGCTATAATGAAGCCAGATTCTTTCCCGATGCATCTAGTTTTCTCGGATGATTTGATTTCATCTCTGCAAGACATTCAGTCATGGTCCTTTTGTCTGGAGCAAAGATTCAGGAATCGCCCAGCATATTTAATAGCTAATAGTGTTTTAGCACATGGAAGATGGCAATCCTACATAGCCCAAGGAGCTCTCTTTTGGCTCCAAAGTCGTTTAGATTTGGAGTAACCTTTCCTTTGGGTTCAGAATTGTACTCTGAACAGTCATGAATGGTTTAGTTTCTTACTCTCTATTTTGGCTTTCTCTCTGTTTTGGCTTACCCTGTTTTTCCCTTTTGTAATCTCTGTTGGAAGCTGGGTCTTTTTCGAATGTAAACCGGTTGGGTTCACATTCTTCTCTATGATGAAATATAAAAAATAAAAAATAACTACATAACTGATTTGTAAATATAAAGTATATTTTAATTTGATTGACGAAATGTATATTTTCAACATACTGATTTTATTATATGATAAAAGTATAGACATGAAAACAAAATAAAGTGTTGATTAACAATACCATAACATACACATATTAATAAGATAAATATTCTTATATGATAAAAAGTGTAATTAACATATAATATGGAAACAACCTTTCCTTTGCAAATATTATGGGTATATGAATATTTTATTAAAATTACAATAAAAAATAAACGAATTATTTTTATTATAAAAAATTATGAGAGAATAATAATATAATATACAATACAATTTTTATATATATTTAAAATATTTTGTATATGTAAAATATTAGGCTTGTTGATGTAACGAAAGAAAATAAACAATTTAAATAAATATTGAATATGTATTTAGAATATATTTTATGCAAACTTTTTAGAAATTCATGTAAAATATCATTTAAATAATATAACAGTTATGCAAATAAATAATATAATTCACATATAGATATATATATATATATATATTCTATAATTATTATTGAATAGCGGTAATTTTTAATCCATTAACATTATGTTTCTTTTTAAATGGAATTTAAAATATTTACATGATTTGAATTGAAAAGACGTCAACTTGTGAAAAACGAAATGTTTACCATAATGGAATACCAACTTACACAAAAACTATCCATTCATTGTACACACCTTATGTTAGATTAGGGTTATGATCGGAATAAAAAAAAGTACTTTAGAAAAAAAAATTAAAAAAAAATGTTATAACTTTAACAGTAACATTAATTTAGATTTGTTGAGCTACAAAATAATTTATTTGAATATAATTATAAATTTGATGAAAAATTACAACATCTTTTACGAAACTAATAACCATTAACAAAAATTGTAATAATTTATCTTCTATATTTTTCTTATGTTTTCTTTTCTAACACATTTTTCTTATGTATTTTTAGATTTTATGAAAAAATTTTATCCAACTCTCAAACAAACTATTTAGTATGTATTTTTAAATAGTTATTTGTATTCTCTTGAAAAAAATTTCTACTTTATTTATTTGGATACACTCATAATATATATGAAAACTATAACATAATTTATTGAAAAATTCAATATAACTAATTTTTGAACCACGATAAATAAGTTTCAAAAAATCATATTTGTTCATACGTTTTGAACGTTAAATATAAAATTTTGCTTTAATTTTTCCATATTCACATCATTCAAAAATATTTGACATGATTTGGTAGCATAATAAATATTTTTTTCAACAAAATAAATTAGTGAAAATCATGTTTGGCTAACCTTCACTAAGGTTATTATTTCAAATATCTTCTCAAATAAAAGGAAAATAATGAAAAACAAAATAATTAAGCTAAAACTAACAAATGAGTTTATGATGTGTACAACTTACAAAATTTTGGGGTTCATATACTTCATTCTGTGATTGTTGAATATTTAGTGTATTAGTTAGGTTGAGTTTTAGTCTATATTCGTTTTAATTATACTTTAATTTTTGTTGGTAAATTTTTGGTTACTAATATAGCTCGTTGTTTACTAAAACCTCGAATATTTCTTAATTTTTCCTTTAAAATTTTTAATTTTTACATTAAAAAACACACTACTTATAAATAAATATAACTATATTTCCTTTGGTGAGTATAATTGTTTTTAGTTTTGTGATATAGTAGAAGGTAAGACATGAGTTTCATATTTTTTTTATAATTATCTATTTATTTAGATTTGTAATGTGTATTTAATATGTTACTTAGAAACTAAGCCACTAAAATGTGTAAATTAAAGTTGAAATCCATGTAGATGATGACGTGACTTAAGGAGAAGAGAACTAAACTTATCTTATATATATATGTTACATTATAAAGAAATTGTTACTTATACTATTAATATGACTATTTTTTTCTTTTGGTGAGCGTATTTTATGTTTGTTTAGTTTTGTGATATAGTAGAAGAGAATACATGACTTTCATATTTATTTAAAAAATATCTATTTATATAGATGTGTAATGTGTAGTTAATATGTTACTTAGAAATTAATTTACTAAATTATGTAAATTTAAATTTAAATTCATGTAGATGACTATGTGGCTTATGAGGAAAAAGAAAAAAACTATATGTTATATATA
>OVBE01003291.1:288-27344 GCA_900406425.1 Iberis pinnata
ACAATGTCTTGGCTAGACCTCATTTAGCATACAAAGATTCATTCATGCATTTTATCGAACACCTTTCGGGCGATAATTTTCCTATGATCTAGGTTCAATTGATCAGGTTAAACCTAGCATTAAGAACATCTATTGTATGAAGATATTAGGATTGTAACACCTAAACATCTAGAATCATCATCAAATCACCCTAATCTACTCAACCCATTTGCTTAATGGAAACTACTCAAAAACCATGGATAAAACACAGATTCTCATATTAGAATTATGTTTTCCCATGGTAGAAACCGAAATAGAAGAGATTAGATAAGCAATTGAAAACTAAAAATCAAATTGATAAAAGAAGATAGAACAAAGGTTTACAGAGAAGTTTTAGAATAAAAGCTAGAATGACTTAGGTTTCTTTTCACAAGCGTTTTAAACAAAGTCTGATTTTTTTCACTTTTTAAACCCGATATCGGCCGGTTCAACCGGTATGATTGGCCGATATCGGTATCGGTCAGTCTCAGCTGGTACGTCTTGATTGGTACACCTATACCGGGCCAGGTGTACCGGTTGCTTCTGCCCGGTATCAATTCCATGCATCTTGTATCTATATGCCTCCAACCGGTACGCCTCAACCGGTACGGTTGTATCGGTCGGAGGGTACCGGTTCTGTGCTTTCTGGCCGGTACCGGTCCCTGTTGACCGGTACATATGACCGGTATGAGCTCCGGTTTGACTTCTTAAACTCCTTTTTTACTTCTTTTCTCTCGGTTTTGACTCGGTTAAGCTCCATCATCCTTAGGTACCTGAAATATGCAAAAGAATGCAAAATGCAACCTAAACTATCCTAAATGCAAATGAAACTAATCGAAATAAGAACTAAATCGATGCCTAAAATGAATAAAAACGCAATACATCAGCAGATACTAATTTGGTTAATTTTATCCAGTTCTAGTGTGGATTCGTAAGTTGGTGCTGGGCTCGCCGTTCTGTCTGACACTTGTAATGTTTGATTCCAATGCTCGGTTAGGAAGCAAGTCCGAGCTACACGTTGATTTCCTCTGATCATCCATGTCCCGCTTTCTGTAGGAAATTTGATGCATTGGTGGTAGGTTGATACTGCAGCCTTCATGGAGAAAAGCCACGGAGTTCCCAGGATCACGTTGAATGCCGAGTCATGTTCTATGACGACAAATCTAACCATTTGGGTAGAGCCTCCAACCTAGACGGGCACTTTGATTGTGCCGGCGGGAGAAACAGTTTCGCCGCTGAATCCTGTGAGTGTCCTGCTACCTGCCTTGATGAGGTTGGAATTTACTCCCATGTTGTCGAGTGTTCTCTTGAAGATGATATCAACCGAGCAACCTGTATATGTGTTCGCAATGACGAGTTTGATGACTAGGAAGTCGTTGTAAGGTTGGCTTAGACCTGTTAGGTCGGCATCGTGGAATTTGATTGGTGAAGAGGTCGGTGCTATGTCAGTGTGTTCCTTTTCTGCGGTTGCAGCTCGTCGTTCGAAGTGCCGGATAGATCGTACGGAATCGTTGCACGAGGCTAGCCCTCCCATAATCACGTTGACTCGCCGTCTAGGTAATGATCCTTCTTTAGCTCGGTCATCGGGGCTACGGTCTCTCATTTGAGTTGGGGGTGCCATATCGTCGCTGGTGTGCGACTAAAATCCTAAAAGCCCATTTCGACTCAAGGCCCAGCTGGACGCCGACGTGATGAGGAGAAATGGGCCCAGGAAGACAAAATCTAGATGGGCCGACCTGACGAGCTGGGTTGTCGAGCTCGTGGCCCATTAGGGTTAGTTGATGTAATTAGAGTTTTGAGCTTGTATTTTCACTATAAATACTCATGTAATTACTCCCTAAAAAAATATATGAAATTCTTCTGAGCTTTGACCCACATAATCTACGACCTAAACCTAATTGTTAAGTCTTGATTCAACAGTGTTCTTATCTTAAGTATTCTGCCAAAGCTCATTTTCTTTTTGAGAGAGTTCTGTTCTGAAATATTTACCGATGCATGAAGGGGTCATTTTTGTCCCTTAACCAGTCCCTTAGCCAAATGAGTTCAATGAATGTGCATAGCTTGATCCACAGTTTTTCTTAATGAATGTTAAAGAGATAAATGGATTTGAATGCATCGTGTAGGTTGGAACTGATCTGAATTGAGCTTAGATGAGTATGGCTAAAATTTTTAAGTAGGATGAGATGGGATTGCACTCTAGAATTAGTAACCTGGACATTGTTATTCCCTATTTTATCAGCATGTTTTGGTTATGAGTTCCCATTTTCAAACTTCTCTTTCAGGCTTCTGAATTACTTGCTTTAGGGCAAGCAAGGATTTTGTTTGGGGGAGTTGATGTCTTTGAATCTTATGCATTTTAGGAAGTCGTTTATCGTTGTTTTAGGTACATTTAGGTATCAACATGTTGCATTCATAGGTCCCTATTAGTAAGTTTGCATTTTTATGTAGTTCTACATTACCATTCGCATACATGTGCATTTTGGAGGTATTTCAGATACTTAGGGAGTTTTGAGGACATCATGGGAAATTTGAGAAAGGAAAAAGAAATGCACAGGCTGGAATCAACTCACTAAGAACCAGGCTAATTCAAATGTTGAACTCGACCGGGCCAAATTTCTCATCGAGCCAAATGAGTTTTCATCGATCCCGTGCCGACTCGATCAAGCTTGGCCAACGGACTCGATTACAAAAATTGGGACGGACTCGATCATGCAATCGACTTGGAATTGATCACGCAATCGAGCTGGACTCGATCACTCGAACGTCTCAACTCGATCACTCGGCCATTCATTTCCACCTGGCTCGATCAACTTCACTCTACCACATGCCGAGCCAAGCTCGATCAAACTAACTCGATGGTTGATCGAGCCCAACCCCAACTCGATCAGCCCAGCAAAATCTCATCGAGCCCGGCTCGATCACCACGACCATGTCCGACTTGATCACCATTTCCACCCGGCTCGATCACGACTCATCGAGGCCATCTTCACCAACTCGAACAAATGGGCTTGATCACCCGAGCCAAATGGGCTCGATCACCTGGGCCAATTGGGCACGATCACCCGACTAACCCGAGTCGATGACTGATATCACTCGGTCATTTAGTTCATTGATATTAGGTTGATAAACACAAAGGGATTTGGTTTAGAGATCTGACCTAGTCTAGATGAATAAGTGTCTCTACTTGCAGTAGTATTTTCTTTGATGCTTATGAACATATCGAATCTGAAATCATTGCATTATTGAATTGTTTAAATACGGCGGGCATTTGTATTTAGTAATTCAATTGTAGGGTTCTAATACTTCGGGAGGAGATTAGTTTATTATTGTCTTTTGAGTTGAGAACTATTTTCAAAATAAATCGTGCATGTTAACCTGAACTTCAAACCTGAATACATGTGGAATTCTCTAATGCCTGAACAATTTAGTTTATTGATTTATATTGTCTTTTAATTTATGCTTTTAACTCTGTTATGAACACCATTTTATTCTGTCTTAGCTAGAATCGAGATTCAACTGAAAGTCGTACTGTATGGTCTATGTGGAATTTGACCCTTTACTATACTACAAAGACATGTTCTCTGCAGTGTAGATTTAGGAATTAAAATCCTGAGCCTATAAGATTTTTGGCGCCGTTGCCGAGGACCAGCACAGTGCCTTTTAAGTTTTCTTTAGAGTCTAGTCTAAGATCTTTCTTTTTCTCTTGTTTTTTAATTTTTAATTTTTTATGTAGGTGATGGCCATGGACTACAATGATTGGCTACATGAGCAGGATGACACATTCGAAGAGAACATTCAGGATGAGTCATATGAAGAGGAACCATTTGATGAAAACGTGTTTACCCCAGAACAAAAACTAGAGTTGGCTTATCTTGAAAAAGAGTATCCAACACTACCAAGGAGAGTTATAGCTGGATTTCTTAGACTAAACATTCTCTCACACCGAGCAGCACTTGAAGGAAGAAATCTCACACGTGAAGAGATCAAGTTAGCTGAAAAAATTGAAGAGGTAATTATTGGGTTCCACCAAGCCAACTAGAAGGTATATTTGAGTTTAACTCCGAATTTCATGATTATGAATTATGTCACATGCCTAGTATTGAAGATATAACTTCTAGTTTGGATACAACCATGATTGTTGATGTTATGATTTGATATGTGAGTCTCAAAGACTAGATACTATGAGGTTTGAAACACTTACTAGGAATTATGATGTAATATGTTATGACATTCATTATCTCAAATTAAGGTTTTCAATGCATGATGAGTCTAGTCCACATCTTAAAAAGTCTTGCCTAGGAGATGTTCTTTATGTAGATAAGATCTTGAGTGATTTAGAAAACCCTAAGGTTGAGATGGACTTTAGAAGTGAGAATGATGTCTTTTGCATGATTGATGGTGATGAAGTTGACTATTTTGTGTTGAATTCGTTTAAACCTGAAGTTGATTTTATTTTTCCATCTAATGCATTTGATTCTCATGAGCGTCTAGTAACCAAGGAGCAATTCATGATATATGCTACACATGTAGACAACTTCTTTGATGAGATTGATGTCTTTTTTCCATGGGCAACATTGTGTTTCTTTGTGCATATGTTCTATTGCACTAACAGGAGAATGACTAAAGGTGCATTAGCTCAGCCATTTCATTCTCATGATTAGCACATTGTGTTCTATGGTCAAGCTAACAACTTTAAACAAGCGTTGAGTGGGAGGCAACCCATTATTTGGTGTCTTTGATTCGTTTTTTTTGGTTTTGATTCAATATCATTTTAGTTTAGTAACTTATTAATTTTTAGTTGTGAGTTCAAAGTGTTTCAGGAAAGTTCAGAAAGAGAAGAAGAGGCCGGAGGTTAAGATCGATCGGTCCGTCTATGGATCGATCGATCCAATCGACCAGGAGCTTTGCATAAAATTAAATCGATCGATCCGTTTATGGATCGATCGATCCAAACGACTAGACGCTTTACATAATATTAGATCAATCGATCCATCGATATTCAGAAACTGTAAGTTCTTTTTCTCAGGTAAGTTTAGACATTTGAAATCAGGTCTTTGATTTTTCTTTATTCTGGTCTTATTCCTTCTCTTGGATTTATTTTCACACTGGGACAGTGTGATTTAAGTCTGGGGGAGGGTTTATAGCTACTAACCGTGTTTTGTGTCTTTTTGATGTTTCATCATTTTGGTGAAAATTTTCAAAAAAAATTGTTTTGATTAGATGAGTCTAGTCGAGTCGAAGGAACAATGACCAGAATATATGATGACTACTAACCCGGTGTAAGTTCGATATCATTCTCTACTTGACTACTGACTTAGATTGATTGCCGCACTTAGGATTGGAACCCCATTGACTGATTTCTATGCTTTTGAAAGTTCCGGTCTTTTGGATTGTTGATGATTTGATGCTAGCTCTATTTGGAAATGACTTAAATTTGATCTTATATTTTCTTGCTTATGGTGTTGGTTATACTTTGAAAAGTTGGGTATCTTGCTCTTCAGTTCTCTGTAAAACCGACAAGTTCTTTCAGTATGATCCGGATCCTTTCTCTCTCTCCCTTCAGAAAATTAAAAAAATGGTTCAAAAAATAGTTGAAAGCATGACCTAGAAGTCCGTAGTCAACTCCAAAAAATTGTCGGCTGCTTAAAAAAGAGAAAATAAAAGAAAAAAATGTGAAGATATAAATAAAAAGAAAGACAGTAAGAAAAGAAAAAAAAAGGGAAAGAGGAAGTGAGAAAGGGAGAAAAGGGGTCAGGACCAGAAGTCATTGGATGCTCTGTTAGGTATGGGCGTTTTGATAGAAAAGATACTTTAGCAGACATTGATCGATACCCCATAGGCAAGAACACATTATTTGTACTTAATTGAATGTAGAGAGCTGGCTGAAATGATTTGATGGTTTGATTGATTTGGGATTTAGAGTAGAAGTATGTTATTGGTTGTGTGGTGGTAAACAGTTTATTTGCAGTGGTTGTCTAGGATTGGTATCTCGTAGTTTTTGGTGTCTGAACTTGGGTTACTAAGATTCTGAGAGTTCCTGTGTGGTCCTTTTCAAACCTCTTCTTCATATGTGGTTTTTTCTTTATTTGAGGACAAGCAAAGATCTAAGTCTAGGAGAGTTAATATCACTCGATTTTAATGCTTTTTAGTGGGAATTTATACTTGCTATTTGGAATTATCCAAGTGTTTTCCTTGTAGTTTTGGCATATTTTCAGTATTTTAGGTGTTGTTTGGGATGTTCTGGAGTAAAAAGATGGATTTTTTCAGAAAATGGATGCAAATTGGCATATGCATATGCATAATCCGGCAGAAAGATCAAAAGTTGACCAATGCTTTAAGATTTTCCCGTGGATGAATTGAGCTGAAATTTTGACACAAGATAGCTACGTGAGTTAGCTTTCATATGGAAGTGGTTTGAGGTAAATCCATTGGAGCATTCAAATGTTATGGCGGTTTTACTGAAGACTGGTCAAGCTGTCTCGCAAAAGAAGCATATGCAGAAACGTAAAAAGAGATCGATCGATCCATAGACGGATCAATCGATCTGTGCACCCGAGAATCACTAAAAATCATCCAAAACTACAAGGAAAACACTTGGATAATGCCAAATAGCAAGTATAAATACCCACTAAAAAGCATTAAAATCGAGTGATATCAAGCTGAATCATTACATTTTTAATCTTTTGTCTTTTAGTGGTTTAGGGTTTTTTCCTAAACACCTATATAAACTCTAATTCGCCTCCATTTGAACCTAAGCTTTATTTTATATCTTTCTTTTAGGTTTTTCTCTATGTTTTTCCCTTTGAATGTTCTTGGATGATCAAACACAAATTTCTTATGGAATTTATGTTTTGCTAATGATTTCTTCATTTTCATGCTTAGTTTAAGGTTTAAACTTATCTGGTGCATATTGATCTTCTATTTCATGCTTTTAATCTCATTTTCTAAGTTGATCATCATTTCTGGGTTTTGTTCTTATTTCACTTGATCATCATTTTCATAGTTTATGTTCATATTGTTTATGATCACCATGGTTTTTATGGGTTTATGTTCTTACTATTCTTGATCATCACCTCTTGATTTCTGATTTTCCAGCTTTTGATCATCATGATTCGTTGTTCTTACTGTTTTTAAGAGTTGACTTTTGATCATGATGTTTTGTTTTCTGAGTTTTCTGATTTCATAGCCACCATGTGTAGTGAGTAGTTGGCTAGGTTTCTAAGGATGGGGTAGGTTAGTGTTGAATCCCTATTTTTCCTATGTATATAAGCTTGATTGTTTATAAATCCCTTATGTTTCATTGTTCTTAATGCTTATTTCCTTCTAGCCAAATGAAATATGAACTTAGGCATTTCCGCACTCAAAAGGTGTCTGATGAAATACCTGATCAAGGTGATTTCAGAGATTTATGTTCCTAGCCCAAGAGATTGTCTAGGTTGTTTATTGGCTTTAACGGGTTGTTTCTTCATGCCTGCTAGGTAGTGTTCCGTTAACAAGAGTTAGGTCTGGATATTTCTTAGCTTGAGATCATCTGTCAAGAAATTGGATTTGGTTGCTTATAAATCTGTTGTCTAGGGGTAGCTCTTGTTTGAGGTATGTTAGACACTTAGGTAGTTCAAGGAGGATCACCAATCAACTACCCCCATCCTTAGGAACTGTTTTCTCTGATTACATTTTTAGTACCATCTTTTTCTTGTTTTTAGAATTCTTGGTGCTTACTCTTTAGTTTTCCTTAGTAGAATGCATAATAGTTTTATTGCCCTGTTTTATTTCCAGCTGGTTTTGTTTGTTTGGAACTGATAGACAATAACCCATTTTTAATTTACTTGGCTTGAATTAGTATACCCAATTGCATCTAGATTGGTTAATATATCACATGATTGGATTGACACTTATTTATACTATAATGACATGATAGTGTAATAGGAATTGACCGTAAAAATCCTGCTATCAATTTGGCGTCGTTGCCGATTGGGTGTTTGTTTGTTACATTCTGGATTTTGGATCTACTGAGATAAAGTTCTTTTTCTTACACACATTCTCACTTTTTTTCTTTGTTTTCAGGTACTTCCAGCACTACTTCTAGTGTATGGACCTAAGAAGCAGAGGACTAGCTGAATTACTTCCACTCGTTGAAGACATTTGTGCTCTTGAAAGGGAACACACTCGAGCTAGAAGGGAACAAGAACGTTTGGAGCACTTGAGAAGGTTTTATTTGCAAATAGAGAATGACAACAACAACGTTCCTCCTGGTAGGCGATCTATTGGTGCTGGTGATGCACCAAACATCCACACTCAACGCCATGGGATTGCTCCACTAGTTGTGAACAACAATTTCTAAATCAAGCACAACTTAATAGCAATGGTTCAGGCGAACAAGTTTCACGGGCTGCTTATGGAGGACCCCCTAGATCATCTTGACGAATTTCACAGAGTCTGCAATCTTACTAGGATCAATGGAGTAAGTGAGGACACTTTCAAACTCTGACTTTTTCCATTCTCTTTGGATGAAAAAGCACACCACTGGAAGAAGGCACTACCTCAGAATTCCATCACATCCTGGAATGACTGCAAGAAGGATTTTGTTTTCAAATTCTTCTCTACATCACGGAGATCGCATTTTAGGAATGATATATCCGGTTTTGCGCAAAGGAATGCCGAAATATTCTCTGAATCATGGGAAAGGTTCAAGGGGTACACTATGCAATGTCCCCATCATGGTTTCAGCAAGGAGTCCCTCCTTAGTACTCTCTACAGAGGAACACTGCCCAAGATCAGGATGCTCCTAAACACAGCGAGTAATGGAAATTTTCTGAACAAGAACGCCAAAGAAGGATGGGAACTTGATGAAAATTTGGCACAGTCTGATGGGGTCTACTCTAAAGACTATGATAGGACTCCATGAAGCTGTAATGATTCTGATGACAAAACTCGACGAGACATAAAATCTCATACTGACAAACTGGATAAGTTCCTTCTTGGACAACAATAGCATGTTCACTTCATCGGTGAGGAAGAGCAGGTTCAGCTCCAAGCTGGGGATACTAACCACCATGAGAAGTTTAACTATTTTCAGAATCATGGTGGATATAAAAAAGGTTTCATTAACTACTCAAATAACCCTGGTCTCTCATACCAAAGAAATATCGTCGCCAACCCTCAAGATCAAGTTTATCCCCTACAACAGCAGAAAACCATCTAATGATTCACCAACTAAGCTCAGAATCATGGCTTTGTTCCCAAGCAACAACCACATAGTGGTTTTCTGCAACAACCACAAAGTGGTTTTCAGCAGCAACAACAAGTTGGTGCCCCTCCTGATTTTTCCCCTAAGAAAACTCAAACTCCACCTTCGAACATTGAGGCAATGCTGCAGCAACTACTCCAGGGTCAGGCTGCTAGTGCTATGGAGACTTCAAAGAAATTTTCTGAATTAAGGACGCAAATGGACTGTTCCTACAATGAGCTCAATTAGAAGTTTGACACCTTATCATATAAGGTCCGATATTTGGAAAGCATGAGTGCCTCATCTTCTGTTCCGAACAACACTACTCACCTTCCTGGGAAATCCATTCAAAATCCTAAGGACTTTTCTCATGTTAATGCAATCACCTTGTGGAGTGGAAAGGAGCTACCACCACGGGGAGCTCTGGTTGTCGACATCGGGGACAGTGTTGATCAAGCTGGGAAGGAATTAAACCTAATTGAAGCTGAAACCAAAGAATCTGAAAAACTGATTCTCATAAGCTATCACAACCGCCATTAGTTGCCAGAGTCAACCCAAATTCATCTAAACAACCATCTGCTGCTCCGAAGAAGGATACACCTTTCATGCCACCACCATACGTTCCGAGATTGTCATTTCCTTCTAGATTCAAGAAAGAGATCATGGAGAAATATAAGGGAGTTTTTGAGAAGTATATGAAAGACACTGAAATTAAACTACCACTTCTCGATGCAATAAATCTAATGGCTCTGTACAAAAAGTTTCTTAAGGATGCTATCACCAAGAGAGGAAATGAAATTCAGGGAATGGTGGTTTTAAGTGAAGAATGCAGTGAAATTATCACAAGAACCTCAATCCCAAAAAGTTATCCGATCCGATATCATTTACCTTTCCATGCTCACTAGGTCCATTATCATTCGACAAGTGCTTGTGCGACCTAGGAGCATCGATCAGTCTCATGCTTCTATCAGTTGCTAGGATGTTAGGCTTTAGCAATTTTAAATCCTGCAATATCTCTATGGTACTTGAGGATCGATCAGTAAGAATTCCACATGGAGTTCTTGAAGACTTGCTTGTAAGGGTTGGAGTAGCTGAGATTCCAACTGATTTTGTGGTCTTGGAGATGAGTGAGGAGCCCAGAGATCCTCTGATTTTGGGTAGACAATTTTTAGCTATTTTTGGAGCTGTTATTGATGTTCAAAAAGGGAAAATTCAGCTGAACATGAGTAAGGATCTGAAGATGACATTCATATTCAGGAAGTGATAAAGAAACCAACCGCAGAAAGGGAGATTTTCTACATAGAAGAGATGAACCAACTTGCTGATGAATTATTGGAAGATATTAATGAAGAGGATCATCTCCAAACCCCATTGACCAAGAATGGGGATAAGGGGTATAAACACAGTGAATCTCTGGTTTACGAAATGATATTGGACTCACATAAGCCATTGGAGCTTGAAGAACCATTTGAAGATATCCAAGTTTCAGAAAGACAAGTCTTCTCTGCTGCTGGCGAGATTGGACTCGAACATAAACCAAGTCAGTTGCTCACCAATACACATACATATTCTGCATCCTTAGAAGACTAGTCTGAGCTCAAGGCACCGTCTGTAGAATTAAAACCGCTTCCCAAAGGGCTAAGGTACGTTTTTCTGGGACCTTACTCCACATATCATGTCATAGTGAATGATGAACTTAGTAATGATGAGTTACATTTGCTGTTAACTGAATTGAGAAAATTTAGGAAGGCTATGGGATATTTATTAGATGACATCAAGGGAATATCACCTAATTTTTGCACTCATAGAATTAATCTAGAAAATGAATCTTACTCTTGCATTGAACCCTAAAGAAGGCTAAAGCCTAATTTGAAAGAAGTGGTGAAAAAAGAAATCCTTAAGTTGTTAGATGTTGGTGTCATCTATCTTATCTCAGATAGTACTTGGATATCACCAGATCATTGTGTCCCTAAAAAGGGAGAAATTACTGTGATAAAAAAAATGATAAGGACGAATTAATGCCAACCCAAACAATCACTGGTCATAAAATGTGCATCAATTACAGGAAGTTGAATGTTGTATCTAGGAAAGATCACTTCCCATTACCCTTCATTGACCAAATGTTAGAACAACTAGCGAACCATCCTTAATATTGTTTTCTTAATGGGTACAGTGGATATTTCCAAATCCCTATCCACCCTCAAGATCAGAGAAAACCACTTTCACATGCCCTTACAGAACTTTTGCATATAGAAGAATGCCGTTTGGCCATTGCAACGCACCTGCTACCTTTTAGAGATACATGACCTCAACCTTTACAGATTTAATCGAGGAGATGGTGAACGTATTCATGGACTATTTCTCCATGTATGGCTCTTCCTTCTCCTTTTTTTTTTGTTTAATTTGTGCAAGGTACTCACCAGGTGCGAGGAAACAAGCTTGGTTCTAAACTGGGAAAAGTGTTATTTCATGGTAAGGGAAGGAATCGTCTTAGGGCACAAGATATCTGAGAAGGGGATATATGTGGACAAAGTGAAGGTTGATGTTATGATGCAACTACAACCACCAAGGACGGTGAAGGATGTCAGGAGTTTTCTGGGTCATGCAGGGTTCTATATAAGATTTATCAAGGACTTTTCAAAGATAGCTAGGCCTATGACAAGACTATTATGCAAGGAAACTGATTTTGATTTCAACTCTAAATGTCTGAAAGCGTCCCACCACATCAAGAAAGCGTTGGTGTCTTCCCCAATAGTCCATGCTCTAAATTGGGATTACCCATTAGAGATCATGTGCGACACATCTAACTATGCAGTTGTAGCAGTTTTGTGGCAGATAATAGGATAAGAAGGTGCATGTAATCTACTATGCTAGTAGAACCATGGATGATGCTCAAGAAAAGTATGCCACGACAGAGAAGGAGTTGCTAGCCGTTGTCTTTGCATTTAAAAAATTCATAAGCTACTTGGTCGGTTAAAAGGTTATAGTCTACACGGATCATGTAGCATTAAGGTATATCTATACGAAGAAAGACACTAAACCAAGGTTGTTGAGATAGATCATATTACTGCAAAAATTCAACATGGAGATAGTATATAAGAAACAGATCAAAAATGGAGTAGCATATCATTTGTCCAGAATAAGGACTGATGATTCATTTCCAATCGATGACTCCATGCCTGAGGAGCAGCTCATGATGATCCATATCTGTGCATATGTAGCAGTAGAAGTAGTAACCACAAAGCAACACCTTGGTATGCAGATTTGGTTTAGTTCAAAGTTGGTGGAACAATACTTGAAGACTTCGATGTTTATAGGAAGAAGAAGTTTCTGAGCGATGTGAATCATTACTATTGGGATGACCCTTTTCTCTACAAGAAGGGCCCGTATGGACTATTCAGAAGATGTATAGCTGAAGATGAAGTGAAAGGAGTTCTGGAACACTGTCATAGATCTACTAATGGAGGACACTTTGCAACATTTAAGACTGTTCAGAAGATCTTGCAGGCTGGTCTATGGTGGCCAACCATGTTTAAGGACATACATGATTTCATCTTTAAGTGTGACCCTTGTCAAATGATGGGTACTATTGGAAAGAGGAATGAGATGTCTCAGAGCCCAATTCTAGAAGTTGAAGTGTTTTATGTTTGGGTATCGATTTTATGGGACCATTAAATCCCCCATCTTTTGGGAACACCACATTCTGGTGGCTGCTGATTATGTCTCTAAATGGGTTGAGGCAGTTTCATGTTCAACCAATGATGCAAATGTGGTTCTGAAACTTTTCAAGAGTGTAATATTACTCAGATTTGGTATACCAAGAGTGGTCATAAGTGATGGTGGTTCCCATTTCATCAAGAAGGTGTTTGAGAATCTGTTGAAAAAATATGAGGTAAGACACAAGGTGGCAACGCCTTATCATCCCCAAACAAGTGGAAAAGTTGAAGTTTCCAACAAACAGATTAAACTATTCTAGCAAAGGTTGTGGGAACTACAAGATGACACTGGTCAACCAAACTTGATGATGCACTATGGGCATATGATATTACTCGGTTTTAACGCTTTCTAGTGAGCATTTATGTTTGCTATTAAGCGTTATCCGAGTTTTTTCCTTGCAATTTGATATATTTTACAGGTTTTCTAGGTGTTTGGATCATTCTGGAACAAAAAGACAAATTTCTGCACGAAACAAATGCAAATTGACATATGCAGATGCAGAGTCCAGCAAAAGGGTTAGAAGTTTAGCAATGTTTGAAGATGTTCCCACTGATGGATGAAGCTTACATTTTGACACAAGATATCCACGTGAGTTAGCTTTCATATGGAAGTGGTTTGAAGTCGATCCATCGGTGCAATAAAAAATTATGGCTATTTTACTGAAGACTGGTCAAGCTAACTCGCAGAAGAAAATCGTGCAGCAATACCCTGGAGTGCACGATCGGGCAAAGAAGTGCCCGATCGGGAAAAGAAGTGCTCGATATGGCATTTGCTCCTCGAATTCTACGAAAAGAGTGCCTGATCGATCTTTTTGCCCGAGAAAAAGTAGAAGATTTCCAAAATTTGCAATCAAGTCCTCAAGCTTATCCTAATTTTCCTATTTCAGTTATTTTACTTTTTTAGCCTATAAATACATTATGTTTTAGGTATTTAGAACCAAACTTTTTTTATTCCAGAGAGAATTACTGAGGGAGAGGAGATTTAATATGTGTTGAGAGAAGATTTATGAACCCTCTTATATATTTATATCTATTTTAATTATGTGTTCTTCTTGGATATTGAATTGTGTATGCTTTGCAATGTCTGAATAGTTTCATAGTTAGGTTTTAGGGTTTCTCAGGGAAATCAAGGTTTGATTGTTAGATTTGTCATGAGAGGATAATAATTGTTAGGTTCTTAGTCTAGACTTGTTATTAATGCATGAATTAGAGTAGCTAACTAGTTCATTTATATTAAACTGATAAGCACGAAGATATTTGGTTTAGAATTTGGATCTAGTCTAGATGAACAAGTGTTCTTGCTTGCGAGAGTATTGACTTGAATGCTTGTGAACAACTGAATCTGAACTATATTGCATGATCAACTATTTAAAGGACGGCGAGAGTTTGTCTCTGATAATTTGAGCATAGGGTTTAGTACTCCGAGAGGAGATTATTCCATTATTGTCTTTCATGTTGAGAACTATTTTCAAAGAAAATCCATGAATGATAAATTGACTTTCAATCCTGATTACATGTGGTTTCCATGATGCCTGACGCTTTTATTTTATAAGTTTAAACCATTTTAATTTATCGTTTAGATCACAATCAACCTTATTATTCCTTCTTTAGCTTGATTTGAATTGAAACTAATTTGTGTACTATTTTGGTCTATGTGGATTCATACCCTATACTTTGTTACATTGAACTGTTCTCTGCAGTATTAGTTTTACGATTAAATTCTAGACCTATCAGCATATATGACAACTTTTAAGACAGCAATAAGGCGCACACCATTCCAACTCCTCTATGGAAAAAACATGTCAATTGACAGTGGAAGTTGAGTACAAGGCACTCTGGACAACTAAGCTCCTGAATTTCGATCCCAAGACAACTCAGTAAAAGAGGGAGATGAACCTGCATGAATTTTAAGAGATCATGCTTGAAGCTTATGAGAAATCCAAGGTCTATCAAGAAAGAACCAAGGTGTTTCATGACAAGAAGATTTTAGTCAAGGAATTCAAGGCTGGTGATCAAGTACTCTTATTTAACTCAAGGCTCATGTTATTTCCAAGAAAGCTCAAATCAAGATGGTCCGGTCCATTCTCAGTCAAGGAAGTTCTACAATATGGAGCCATCACTCTGATCGAAAAATCTTGGGAAGAATTTACAGTGAATGGTCAAAGGGTAAAACCTTACTTGGCAGATAGAGTCATTTCAGAAGGGACCTCGGTTCTCTTTGGAGAATCATCTCAGGGTCAATAAAATTAAAACAGGAAGTCAAGCTAACAAGCTCACTTAAGAGAAAGTCTCATGCCTATCCTTGTACATAAAACTTCTTTTTTAAATTCATGTTTGGTTTTCTATTGATGCTTTTAAGTTTCTATTTGGTTTTGGTGATTTAGGTACAACAGGTTCATGGCTTTGATACTTTGCATAAGAAAAATGGGAAGGAAGAGTCAACTTTAAGTCAAATGCCCGAGTAATATTTGATCAAGCTGGGCACGATTTTCATCGAGTCGAGTTCAAGCTGGTCGAGCCTGATGTAAAAATCTGATCGAGCCGAACACGAGTGATCGAGCCGTAAGAAAGCTTGATCGAGCCGAACCAAGAGAAGTTCATCCAGCCACACCACATGAAGACAGAGGAGTGTCCTCTCAACCCTTTCCAAAGATTCCTCACATTTACTCCTCCACCACAAGCTTCACCTTTGTACCTCCACCACAAACCTCTACTTTACTTCACCTCCACAAGTTTTAACTTCCCCCTCCACTACATATATCTTTCGACCCCATGCCTACTTAATGGAGTTCACTTATCACTTCTTTTCTACTCTTACATCTTCCATAAATCTCATACCTGAAATTGTTCTCATATCATTTTTTTGGTGTTTCGTTCGATTTACCTGAGGTTTCAAGATTCAACGGATTTTCACCAAGCTTTTAAGAATAATCCAACTTGGTTTTTTAACTCTGAAACTCATGAAAACTCTATTTGAAATTTTTGAAACTTGGTTATGTTCTTGAAATAAATAAAAATATCAGCTCTGTCTCTGGCAGTTTTTGGTTTCTCAACTTTTGACAGTGGAAGGTTTAAAAAACATCAATTTTGACTCTCTGAATTCTCTGAAAATCAGTTCTACTTTGATCGCCACCTTTGGGACTATACATTATTTCAGGTTTTAATTATGATAGAGTCCTTCAATTGCGTTTTCATATAGCATATCTTAACGACTCTAATTTTTCTTACAGAAATCATCATGTCAAACGAAGCTTCAGTTGAAGGCATATATAGGAGGTTGATGAATCTCGACTTCACTGGATCAGTATTCCCATATACAAAAACATTGAGAACACTGGGCATCCTTAAACAGGTTATAGACATATTGAAGTATATGGGGATATCAAGCATGCTTACAATAGAGTTCGACGCTCACCAGAAACCAACATGCATATTCCTGGCCTCCTTGGAAGTGTTCTATACTAAGGGAAGGGAAGGTGACGAGAATGGGGGAGGTTTTATAACCTTCCAGGATTTAAATGGTAGACTCATAAGTTCACTTTTGACCAATTGGGGGCTATTTATAGCTTCCAGTGCAAAAGGTTCCTACCGAATGTATTTGAAAGTGTTCCAGACGTCATCAAAATCATTTGGGATGTGGTAGGGTCCACCGAATTCAAGGCAGGGCGAACCAAGAGTTCGTGCATCCGCCACCTAGCAGTTAGATATGTACAACAAATCATCGCCAACTGGTTTTTCTCTAGGCGTGATACCAGCATTGTCTTAGCAGAAGAGATGGACTTTTTGCGTCTGGGCATCAAGCGACATGTTTGCAACACTCTGCAGACCCAAATCTTATTCCATATTGTCTATGAAGAGAAACCATGCCCTTTGAAGATATTCCTGCAACATTTGCTGAAATTCAAGGAACCTAACTGGGGAACTGGAGGAGGGATTGTGCCTCAATTAAGAATTGGAGGGTGGATAACACCTATCCTTCAGTATACTCAGGGACCGATTGGTATAAGCGCCTGGAAACCAAAGCTGATTGATATCGATTACTTGAAGGAAGCCAAATTCCTAGTGGGGAAATTGGATGCTCAATTCCGCTATCAGTTCAGGGCATCGAACAACACCAAAGCAATCTTCCCACTCCCAAACAGCAGGAGGACCACGTTTAAAAGATTTTAGAATCTTCTTTTCAACCACGACACATCCAACACAAGTGATATCCTTTCAGCAATGACACACCTGCCATAACGTTCTGATAACCCTCTAAGGTCCATCTCCAACCAACCATTGTATCATCCACTGCATTTCGTTTGTCTTTACTTCATGTTTTTGTGTGTTTATGCTTTCATTTCCTGTCTCATCCCTAAGTTCTCCTGAAAACTTGGATTACACAAGAGATTGTATAATTTGAGTTTGGGGGAGGATTTAGGGTATTTCTATCTAATGAAGTTTTTGTTTTTGTTTCTTAAACTCCAAAACAATTTTTATGAAAATTTGTTCTTCTTTTTATGATTTTTCTATTCCTCATTTTCTAAAAAAAGAGTGATCATATAGTTGCATTTAGGTTGCTAGGATTGTACTTAAGTTTGTCAACTGCATTTGCACAGGGAAATATGATGATAGAAACCTTGTAAGTATGTTGTTTCCTTAGGTAGTGTCGATGCGCCGAGTCTTAGTTCTCTAATGCATTCTGATTAAATCTGAAGTAAGATTGCACCATACTTGGAATGTGAAATTGCATGATTCTTTCTTTTCTGAAGCATGTTGTGATATGAAGCTTATCTCTACTTATTAGAACCTACAATTGACATTTAATTATCATGTTTATGTGCTGGATTCGAACTCATAGGTAGCATATACATATTTGGATTATCTTATACCGTTTTACCACTCTTGTTAATCCAAATAGACTCTCTACCCTTGAACCTTGCCTTCTTTAAAGCCATTTATGAATTATTGAGTGTTAAAACTTTTTATGGAATGAGCTTGGTAGAAAGTGTTAGGTTTGAGCTGACAGGAATGGAATCTCATGTAGTTCTAGTTCACATTTTTTGGATTAGATAGAACTAGGTGGGGTTTGATTCTGGGTATTGGGGTTAGTTTGAAAAAGAGGAAAACATGTTGGGAAACTGGTAAAAGAAAGGGGAATAGTTATAATCTTAGGGGAGGGGGAATGAAAAAGAGAAGAAAATAAAATAGTTTAGTACATGATTTGGGGAAAATGATATGAAAAGTATGGTTGGTGCAAAAACATAAAAATGAAATAATAAGAAAAAGGGAAGGAGGGGGGGCAAAGACCCAAGAAGTTAGTGAAAAATGCAAAAAATCAGGAACCATAGGTGCTAAAATCAAGAAGTCCCCAATCCGCTGGATATTGATAAAGAAAGAAACCTCCCCTAAGAATTGTTAAGGGAAAGATGAAAAAAGGAAAGAATGTGAACCATGAAGATCATTTTGAACTTTAAAGGGTACAATTAGGGTCCCCTACTGGGTTTTGAATTAGGAAAATTTTAGTTTCAATGACTTCGGGTATATGGGATCCAGTTCTTGTATGCATCTAAGTGTTCTTACCTTTAACATTCTGCTAAAACTCATTCCCTTTTAGAGAGATCACCTTTCTAAAATATAAATCGATGCATGAAGGGGCCATTTTTTCCCCTTAACCAGTCCCTTAGCCACACTCTAGAATTAGTAACCTGAACATTGATATTCCCTATTTTATCAACATGTTTTGGTCCTGAGTTCCCATTTTCAAACTTCTCTTCCAGACTTCTGAATTACTTGCTTGAGGGCAAGCAATGATTTAGTTTGGGGGAGTTGATGTCTTTGTATTTTATGCATTTTAGGAAGTCATTTATCGTTGTTTTAGGTACATTTAGGTATCAACATGTTGCATTCATAGGTCTCCATTAGTAAGTTTACATTTTTAGGTAGTTCTGCATTAGCAGTCGCATACATGTGCATTTTGGAGATATTTTAGGTACTTAGGGAGTTTTCAGAACATCATGGGAAATTTGGGAAAGGAAAAGCAAATGTACAGGCTGGAACCAACTCATTCAAAACCAGGCTAATTCAAATACTGAACTCGACCGGGCCAACTTTCTCATCGATCCAAAGGAGTTTCCATCGATCTAAAGGAGTTTCCATCGAGGCCGTGCCGACTCGATCAAGCTTGGCCAACAGACTCGATTACAAAAATCAAGCCAGACTCGATCACGCAATCGAGCCAAACTCGTCACCCGAATATCCCAACTTGATCAGCCGGCCATTCATTTCCACCCGGCTCGATCAACTTCACTCGAGCACATGACGAGCCAGGCTCGATCAAACCAACTTGATGGTTGATCGAGCCCAACCTCAACTCGATCAGCCCAACACAATTTCATCGAGCCCGGATCGATCACCAAGACCATGTCCGAGTCGATCACCATTTCCACCCGACTCAATCATGACTCATCGAGCCCATCTTCACCAACTCGACCAAATGGGCTTGATCACCCGAGCCAAATGGGCTCGATCACTTAAGCCAAATGGGCTTGATCACCCAAGCCAAATCGGCTTGGTCACCCGAGCCAAACGAGCTCGATCACCTGAGCCAAATGGGCTCGATCACCCAAGCCAAATGGGCTCGATCACCCGGGCCAGTTGGGCATGATCACCCGACGATCCTGACTCGATGACCCAGTATGAGCCAGACTTAAAGATCAAGCTGAATCATTACATTTTTAATCATTTTTCTTTTAGTGGTTTAGATTTTTTGCTAAACCACTATATAAACTCTAATTCGCCTCCATTTGAACCTAAGCTTTATTTGTATCTTTCTTTTAGGTTTTTCTCTTTGTTTTTCCCTTTGAATGTTCTTGGATCAAACCCTGATTTCTTATGAATTTATGTTTTGCTTATGATTTCTTCATTTTCATGCTTAGTTTAAGGTTTAAGCTTATTTGGTGCATATTGATCTTCTATTTCATGCTTTTAATCTCATTTTCTAATTTGATCATCATTCTTGGATTTGTTCTTATTTCATTTGATCACCATTTTCATAGTTTATGTTCATGTTATTTATGATCACCATGGTTTTCCTGGGTTTATGTTCTTACTGTTCTTGATCATCACCTCCTGATTTCTGATTTTCCAGCTTTTGATCATCATCTTCTAATTTTTTGATTCGTTGTTCTTATTGTTTTTAAGAATTGACTTTTGATCCTGATGTTTTGTTTAGTAGTTTTGTTTATTGAGTTTTTTTATTTCATAGCCACCATGTGTAGTAAGTACTTTCCCAGATTTCTAAGGATGAGGTTGATTAGTGTTGAATCCATGTTTCTCCTAGGTGTCTAAGCTTGATTGTTTATAAATCCATTTGGTTTCATTGTTCTTAATGCTTATTTCCTTCTAGCTGAATAAAATCTGAACTTAGGCCTTTTCGCACTCAAAAGGTGTCTGATGAAATGCCTGATCAATGTGATTTCAGAGATTTATGTTCCTATCCCAAGAAAATTGGTTGTCTAGGGTGTTTATTGGCTTTAACAGGTTGTTTCTTCATGCCTGCTAGGTAGTGTTCCGTTAACGAGATTTAGGTCTGGATATTGCTTAGCTTGAGATCATCTATCAAGAGATTGGATTTGGTTTTTATGAATCTGATGTCTAGGGATAGATCTTGTTTGAGGCATATTAGGCACCCAGGTAATTTAGGGAGGATCACCAATCAATTACCCTCATCGTTAGGAACTATTTTCTCTGATAACATTTCTAGTACCATCTTTTCCCCTGTTTTTAGAATTCTTGTTGCTTACTCTTTAGTTTTTCTTTGTAGAATGCATAATAGTTTTATTGCCATGTTTTTATTTCCAGCATGTTTTGTTTGTTTAGGACTGATAGATAACAACCCATGTTTACTTTACTTGGCTTGAATTAGTAAAATCAATTGCATCTAGATTGGTTAATATATCACATGATTGGATTGACACGTATTTATACTACAGTGACATGATAGTGTAATAGGAATTGACCATAAAAATCCTACTATCACAATCATGTTTTCAATCTCGAGAAATCTTTGTTCAAAAAAGGTCTCAAGATAGGTTGCTTCTTTTTCAAACTTGATCTAGGGATTGGTTTTTGTTCTTTCTTGTGTGGTTGGGTTGTTGCAGTAAAGTTGTGCTTTCTTCTGGCATTTGATTCTTAGGTAAGAGTTGGAGGTTGTTGTTTTTCTGAGAGGGTCACTACAAGAAATATGACTATCAATAGCGTCCCAGGATAGCGTTTTTGTGTACTTGATATTGTACATGGACACGGATTTTATCCATAGCGTTTTGCTTTTTTGGACGCTATTTTTTCATTCTCGGGAAAACAAAAATATTTAGGCGCGTAAATTTGCTTAGTTTCGGCACTTACTATTGCAGCTAATACAAAAACGCTATGGTACTTACAAAATCACTTAACTTTTTTCAACATAATCAATTCGACTTAGTTATTTCTCTCTTTCTTCATTATTTTCAGAAGATCTTCAGTGTATGCGTTACTTCGGGACATTGTTGATCTCACCGATTTGAAGCTATATTTTTTAATCGAGAAGATATCTTCCTCATATACTTCAGCTTTTAGTTAATTTTAGGTCTATGCACATTGATTATGCGGTTTAGTTGATTTTGAGGTATCATCTACATACAAATTGTTTGAATTCGTTAGATGTGAAATTTAGCTAAAAATTTTATTTTTTATTCTCGGTTCTGAAATGATAGTAAGGATGAGATGAGGCTACATGTCGACATTCAGCTCTGTTGGGGCCCGTCGTAGTAGACGTAACCAAGGCTTAGAAGCTACACCTGCATCAACATGGGGTAAAAATGCAGCAAGAGGAACTAAGAACGTGTTCGGGTCCTTAACTTTGACCCTACTCACGCCGGGATCTAATACCCGGAATCCAGTAGAATCACTTTAGTTATATAGAACATACAACAAGCTTTTAAAAACAACTTTAAGCATGTGCAAAGGCCTAGAAGCCGCCTTGGTAGAGTGGTCCAAACGTGGCTGCAGAGTTGTTTCCTCTTCTGTCAAAACAAGCTTAATACTTAGCCAAAATCTGGTTCTTCTGCTTTTAGTAACATCACGTGCTTCTCACGTGACTCCCACTTTAACCGACTTGGGCTTTGAATTGTGCTTGTCTCACATTTAATTCGAATTTTCCAAATCCAAGGAAGATTAGTAGTTATGAAACTTGTTTATACATTGTTACATATAAAACTTGAGTACAATACTATGATGTTTATGTAAATATTAGTATAATAGGTAACTTTTAAGGTAATTTAAAACGATAAAAGTACTATGATGTTTATGTAAACAAAATAGCATGGAAAACAAATATCACGGTAGAAGAAGCCGAAAAAATTATTTAAAATATGAGTATGTATACAAAAATATAACCATATGATGTTCTTTTATTTAAAAGAAGTTATAATGAACTAAATAAAAACTAACAGAGAATAACGATTTGCAAAACTTGAGACAAAAGAGACATCAGTTTATTATTAAACCTTTAGAAAGAGTTCTATTTTGTTTAGATAGAAGTTGCAGAGATTTAACAGGAAGAATCGCTTATATAAATACCACAATCTTGAATTGACGTTTATGAGAAATAAGTTATTAAAAGGTCGCATTGTTTATTGACATTTTTATAAATAATTACTGTCATTGTGACCAAAAAACATATTAAAAATTAAAAATTAAACTTCGGTTCGGCACTCGATTTTTGATTTTTTCTTTTTGAAGATCAATTTATTTGGTTCATAATTTTTAATTTTGGTTAAATTTTGGTTTTTCGGTTAAGTTTTGGTTTTTCGATTAATTTTAGCAAGTTCGGTTCGGGTAATAGAGATATGTTTATGTGTAGGAAACGAAAGTATAGAATTCAAGATAACACATTATTTATTTTAATTATTTAATTATTGGCATAAATATGTTTATGTGTATGATACGAAATCGATTTGCTATGCATTGCATGTAATCATTACCTATGTGGAAAATGTATAGAAATATGTTTATTAGACAACTAAAAAAATTAATTTAAGAGACAATTTCATAATTTAATAACATGAATTGTTACAATTTCATTTAACTCACGCGTGGTTTGTGTTTCTCTCTCAACCCAAGATAAACCCTAATTAAAAATAACTTATTAATCAAATATATTATTAAAATAAAGCAAAATCAAATAAATATTGACGCAGATACATCACACACATTTAAACCCTTAAACCAGAATAAAATTAAACGTCATGAAAGACGAAACGACGTTTAATAACGACATACATTCATAATATATGACTAAATCATTGTATATATAATACATAGATAAACAATTCGTCATATTTTCATTATCTCAAGTTTAAAAAAAATCTCAAAAAGGTGAATCACCTCCCAGAAGATGTAGAAGACGATCCAGCAACTCTCTCACGGTTACCAACCACAAGAATATACAAAACTATGCTGAAACTTATGAAGATTCAACTAAAATGTTTGGAAGATTACCGTAAAACCGAAGCTCGAGCAATGGAGGTAGACGCAAAGATTTCCATGTTAGAGAAGATTCAAAACACTCTGAATTTCAATCTGGAAGAGACGCTGAAGAGATTGAAAAAAGAAAAAGAATACACTGATAACGAACTCAACCACACTCACCGCTACGAAATAGACTATGGAGCATACAATGTTATATTTTTAGGTTAACCGCATTTAGTTTTTGTTTTTTTGTTTTAAGAAAATTTAAATTTAATTTTTCATTCTTTTTCGTTTTGTTTTTTTTTTTTCTGGTGGGATTTTTTATGTTTATATTTTTTAGTTTTTTTTAGTAATTTATGTTTAGTTGTTTTTTTATTATAAGTAACTTTGTACATATATATTTTTTTTTGTTAACAATATTATAAGTCAAGTTATCAGTTGCACATTTTACATAGAGATAAATTAATAATAATATTAAAATAAAATATTAGTAACAAATATTTTATAATTAAATTATATAGAATTTGGAACTTAATAATTAAAAAAAAAACATACACATAAAATTACAAAAAAAATTAACAATCATCAACTAACAACAACAACAAACAAAACAAACAACACAGAAAAAAATCAAATGACAAAATGAATATCTTGATCATCTCATCATTAGCTGTAAATAAAAAAACAGTATAGATATCAAAGATGATTTTTTAAATGTATAGTTAAACTTAATATTATATTAATTCAAGGAAGAATACAAACCGAATAAGGAGTTAAATATGGTGATAGTAGCTGGCCATGATAAATAAATCGAGCAGAGCCATATTGTATGTTTTTATATTTGCAATACCCAAGCATCAATTCTTTGATTCTTGTATAAACATTGATATTAAATTTATATTCGACTCCCTCGTTTATGTTTGTAATCAACATTTTTTAAAAAAATTAAAAATGTATATTAGAGGTTAAAATATTTACATATTTATTTGTCAAATAGAATAAAATAACATGTTGGTCCACAAGCTTTAGAATCATCCTATTAACCTGATCGGTTTCAGGAGGTCGAGATCTCCTACAAACACATGATTCTACAGTAGTAATCGATGAACTCATTAAGAGAGAATAATGTTGTTTGACATGTTTGACAGAGAGAGAGAGAGAGAGAGAGAGAGAAACTTTTAGTATGAAAATGCATCGTTGACAAACGTTAATTTATAGAAAAAGAAGAAACATATTTTTTATGGAAAACCATAACTTTATCTCTATTTTCCAAATTTTGAGAGCCATTAAATTAATTTATAATAATACCTAGTAGACTAAGTATTAGGTTACCATAATGATACATTTGAATACATTGCATATTTGACATATCTGAACATGTAATTAATGCAATATTTGTATAATAGTTTAAAATATTTCTAAAAATTATTTAACAATCAATCTTTTATCTAAATCTATTTTGTGCCGAATATCAACAATGGGTTCAAG
This sequence comes from Iberis pinnata, assembly GCA_900406425.1. NCBI lineage: Eukaryota > Viridiplantae > Streptophyta > Magnoliopsida > Brassicales > Brassicaceae > Iberis > Iberis pinnata. The sequence goes on from OVBE01003291.1 coordinate 25,225, forward strand.
AAGAACAAAAGATATATTATCAAGTTTACCATATCATCTTCGGGTCATAATAATATCTTTCTTACCTTTCAAAGATGCTTTAAAGACAATCATTATATCTAAACGTTGGAAGTATATATGTTATGAAACGACCAATATCTCTTTCAAAGAATCCCAGGTTGTGAAATTTTCGGTCGCCGAAGATGAAGAAACCAGAATAGTCTATAGGGCTTCGTTTATTTACTATACAATTGAGTGGGTGTCAAGATTTTCTGGTGAATGCATCAAAAGCTTTAAGTTTTGTCTCTCTAATCCGGTTGTTTTTGAATCATAGATCAAGCTGTTGATTGACTTCGCGATCTCTAAACAAGTAAAGTATCTAATTCTTAATTTCTCAGAAAATACTAAGATGTAATATAAGCAAATGTGTTTCCATTACCAGAAAGTTTTTATAATCTGAATTCTCTTGAGTCATTGAAGCTATTAGGTTGTGAATTTGATCCATCAAGGTTTTAGAATTCGAATTCGATAAAATATCTATGCTTTAGTTGGATGAATCTCAAGAATATAATGTCTTTGATATCAAGGTCTCCTATTTTAAAATCTTTAACCATCGAAAATTGTTGGAACATTGGTCTTGATATGATAACCGGATACAATAACCGGTTAACTGAGTTGATATTCGAGAATTGTGAATTCACCATGGAGTACTACACTCAAATTGACAAATATTCAAAGTTTCAAGCACATTGGAAAATTTCACTACTTTCAATTCATGGAAGCGAATAAAATGATGAAAGAAGCATATTTGGATTTCGCAAAAGAAACCGAATATGATGACATGACAGGAACACATATTTGTAGTATGCTTTACAATATGTCATCAGCTATGATGTTAACAGTATGTCCATTTCTCATTCATATGATTTAAGAAAGTGATGATCCGACTCGTTTGCAAGCACCAATGGAAACAAAACATTTGGTTATAAAGACAAATATACAACCAAATGAATTTGTTGGTATTAGATCCATGATCAATAGTTGCCCAAATTTAGAAATACTAACATTTGTTATGATTCCTCCAAGACCGATCTTAGCTACAGCTTTTCATCTAATATATTTTATATTCATTTAAACATACATGCAACAACTTTTTACAGTTTATTAAGTTGTTTAGTTTACACATTTGAGTTGTTTAATTTTAAATTCGTAAAGCTTAACGACCCTAAACTAATATAAAACCTTTGAACATGTAATTAATATTACTTAAACTCATCTAATATACTTTATATCCATTTAAACATACATGCAACAACTTTTGAAAGTTTATTAAGTTGTTTAGTTTTCACATTTGAGTTGTTTAATTCCAAATTCGTAAACCTTAACTGATTTTTCCGTAATATAAAAACTTACCAATGAGCAGCTGAGGCGGAGATAGTAAACGAGATGCAACATACACTGTTGGATATTTTTGGACAACTTAATTCATTCAATCTGAGCCGTTGTTTCCTTTGGAGTTGCTTTTGCCAGGAAACTGAAAATTTCGCTAAAATAACAGAATCCTCGATTTTTAGATTTAGTTTCTAATTCTAAACCTAACCTCTCTTTGACCAAAAAAAAACATAATCTCTCATCTCCATCTTCTTAACTCTAAACATAATCTGCAACACTCGTTACATATTTCTCATATGGAGAAGTCATGGATTTGGCTGCAAAAGTATCATGTACATAGATCTCTCGAGAAATACTTTCATTCGCCGATTGAAATAGTTATGCTAAATTTTTTTTTTTTTTGCGATTTAACATGTAGCACTAGTCCCGAGTACTCAAAAGGAGAACCCAATTTTGTAAACTCATCAGCAATAAGATTGGATAATATGACTGAAATGCTTTGCCCATGTAGAGATTGTCGAGATTTATGCTATCAAAAATTAGAAAACATAGTTCATCATCTAGTAATTAGGGGTATGGATTCGAAGTATAAGAGTTCTTCTTGGGGTATGCATGGTGAAGGAAGGTCTAATACAAATGACACGACTATTGACTCTGAAATTGAGGCATTTGATTTTTTCAGACTGCATATTTGATGGATGATGATGATGATGATGATGATGATGATGATGATGATGATGATGATGATG
>OVBE01003292.1:0-27342 GCA_900406425.1 Iberis pinnata
CGAAAATACTAACTTAAACATGAAGATCTAAGATGAACAGCAAGAACACAAACCCAGGATCGAAGAACAGAAACGAAAATGCAAACTTAAAACAAAAGCTTAAAACTTAAAACGAAAAAAAAGATGCAAAAACTAAAGAGCAATCTAAGGCTAAGCAAGGAAATGAAAGAAAAGTAGTAGATTAACTTAAAACTTAAAAGAAATCTGGTTTTTACACCAAGAACATCAAGAACAACAAAAGAAAATAAAATCTAAGACTAAAACCTAAAAAGGAAAGAAAAACTAAGGTTGTGCAAATGGAGGGGTATTAGGGCTTTTATAGTGTTCAGAGAAAAGCCCTAATTCGTACTACGGACAAAATGCTAATCATTGTCTTGGATCTTGGGCCTTGCTTCAGGTGGTATCCGGATTCGAGTTGGTCGGGTTGGAGCGTGTTTGCCTTCGGGTGGTTGGGTGCAAGATCGATCTGGACTGAGCGGTGCTTGCTTGGGATCGATCCAGCTTTGTTGCATCCAAACTTCTGCTAAGGTTGGGATTGATCCCGGCATTGAATACCTGAGATCGATCCCGACATAAGTGAGATCGATCTCACGAGCCTTCTTCTTAGTCTTGCTTTGTCTTCGTGCACTTCCTTGGCGTTGTTCGAGACTTCACCAGAAACGTTGGAACTAAGACTGCATAATTGAATTGTTGAGTTGCAGAGCTTCCTGGGATCGATCCGAGTTCGTTGCAGGACTGCCTGGGATCAATCCAGGTTGGTTGCATGATCGATCTCAGGTAAGCTAAGATCGATCTTCGCTGAAATGAGATCGATCCCGAGACTGCTGAGTGGGATCGATCTCGGTTCGCTGCAGAGGTGCTTGGGATCGATCTTGCACTGAGTGGGGATCGATCCTGCAGCTTCTTGGAGGTAAGTTCAGTCCATTCCACAGTTGAGTGCTGAGCGCTAAGTCCATTCCAACATCAAGTGCTGTTTTTCCAGAATTTCTCAAATTCTTCTCAAAAATACCTGAAAGTCCTGAAAAACCTCTAAAATGCGTGCATATGCAAATTCTAATGCAAAAGTCCTAAAAACACTAAAGTTAGTGAAATCAACTATAAATATGATGTCTGCCCGCTTTTAGACCTCAAAATCGATGCTAATTGATAAGAAAAAACCGTGAAAATTCAGAGTCATCAAATACCCTTTTTCATTTCATTCCCACCCAAAACCAACAATTGAAATCGAATCCCACCTAGTCTTATCTAGTCCAAAAAGCGTGGACTAGAACTACATGAGACCCCATTCCTCTCAGTTCGAACATAACACTTTCTACCAAGCTCATTCCATAAAAGTCCTGCCACTCAGTAGTTAATTTAGAGTTTGAAAGCAGGCAAGGTTCAAGGTGGGAATTCTAATTGGGTTAACAAGAGTGGTAAAAGGTAGAAGATAACCCAAGTATGTATATTCTATCCATGAGTCCAAATCCAACACACAAACATGATAATTAAGCATTCAAATTCAAGTTCTAATAGATAGGAACAAACTTCAAATCATAACATGGTTCAGGAGACAAGTGATCATGCAATTTCACATTCCAAGTAGGGTGCGGTTTTACTTCAGAAAAATTCAAGAAGCATTAGACAACTAATAACTCGGGCACTAACACTTTCTGAGAAAACAACACATTTACAAGGTTATCACCTTCCTAGTTCCCTAAGCATGTGTAACATCCTATATGCAACTACATGAAATGCAAATGACACTCTATTTTTGAAGAACAATTTTTCGAAAAAAATTCTAATTTTTATGGGTTTTTGAATGCTAATAGATGATGTATGAGATGCATTGCAAGTTGGAGGCAAAGGAACAAACAAGTAGATTTCACTAAATAGCAGGGGGTGTCCTTACGAATCCTCCCCCAAATTCGAATTACACAATCTCTGTGTAATCCAAAATGTGGGATTGGACTCAAGGAAAGACAAGATATATATAAAGCAGTAAAGACGTCAGCAAACGGAAACAACAAGCAGACAAGGATCAAAGCATAATAAGCGGATTAGACAATGAAGGAGGGGGGTGGAATGGACCTCGGTCGGCCTAGTCACCTAGGTGAAGGTTCGAGAAGGACTCTATGGCTAAGCCCATGGGCGTCATATGCGAGATGATGTTCTCCAAATCATAGAAGTCATGACGGAACCCGAGATTATGATCCACATGAAACCGTAAATTTGCCATAGGTGTCCAAAAGTTACTCTCTTTGTCTCCCCATCCAATGTTTTGAAAGTTATAACACCTCCAAAGGTGTCATCAATGGCATCATCATCGAAACAGTAGACTACTCGTAGGGATGCAAGGAACATGCAAGTTTCCTCCCAGTATGCTTCATGGTTATGGTTGACTATGTTCGATATCATCATCTGTCCCAACATGTCTTGAACCTCTCTTTGGATGTCAAGAGTGTTCAGGGTCTTGAGGTCGGGAAATGTTGACCCCGTGAAGTCTAGCTGCATTAACTTCCCATAGATCTCTTCTTCCGAATGTCCCACTTGATGGTTGGCTGGCATTGCTTTCCTAAAAGGGTCACACGGAGAAAAGGTGTGTGAGTGTTTTCCCAGTGGTTAAAGAGTTCAACAAGTATTGCATATTCTCAAAATTAGATTTGGTACTCAAGCTACTCCTAACAAGTTAAATTCATGGTTTAGAGATTCCTTCTTTGGCCTTAGTTTAAATCAAATTTTATAAACATGAAATCGGTTTAACCAAAACGTTTTTGTTCATGAAATAATGAAAACAGTTTTGCAAAACGAAAAGTAAAATCGATTAGGAAAAATGAATTTCGAAAAGGGTGAAGGGGGTGAAACCGATTTTTGCAATGTTGAAATCTTGTTGAGAAGTTGTTTTTAAAGCAATGCTACTTGATGAAATGCTTTAGAGAAAAAAAATGGTGTGTATAGAAGATTGTTTTGAAGTGGATGAAAGAAGAATTCAGAGGTACTCCCTTATATATAGAGGTGTGGTGAGTGGAAGATTGTGGTGGAGGAGAAAAGTTGGTGTATGTGGAGGGGGATCAAAGCAGGAACATTGGGGTGCGGCCTGTGTAAGGGAATCTTGGAAAGCTTGCACAGACATCTCCTTGGTAGTTATTGTGTAAGATAGATGACGTAGGTGTATTTTCGTCTTCGAGTGAGATGAGGCTTGTTTTGATTAAACCAATTCTCCTTTTGGTCCGAACGTGCTCGTTTTTCTCGAGTTGATTTGCATCTTCAACAACCGGTTTAATGACATTTTGAGCACATAGATCGATCCTGGTGTAGATGTGCATATCGAACTCTAAGATGCAAGTTGGGATCGATGGTGCATTGTAAAGTCAGATCAATGGTACGTCGTGTGGGATCGATCACGTCCCGTTTTGGATCGATCCCGACATTGAGCGTGTGGATCGATCTCACGTTGTTGTGGTGGTTCATAAGGATAGATCACCTTTTTGTTAATGGGATCGATCCCGAGGTGAATTCATATTGATCCCGACATTGAGGTGGATTGATCTCGAGCCAAAAACGAATTAATCTCCTTCGTTGCAAACTCCTTGATCCCGTCATTCTCTCACTTGATCATCATTTTGAAAATGCACATCACCTACATCCCATTCCCTTTTTTCATTGCAAGGTTCCCGAAATTCAATCCTTGAATACCTAAGACACCAAAACAAGATGAAACTAGGATGCATTAAGTCAAGTACTTAAAATTTAAAAACATTAAAATTGAAATATATATACAAAGATAGACATGGGACTTCCTCCCAAGTGAGCTTGTTTTAAGTCACTAAGCTTGCCTTCGTGTTTTTGGGATTAGTGACCCTGAGACGGTTCTACGAAGAGAACCGAGGTCTTTTCTGAGAAAGCTCCCTTGTCGTAGTTCTTATCAACTTTGGAGTTCAGCTTTGGTTGTTCATCAACTTCCACAGCAAGTATGATGTCTTCTTCTGAAAGCACCTCTTTGATCATGAAGGTCTTGGAACATAATGGATCCACGTTTCCCAGATAGTACTTGGACCTTTTGTTGAGTAAGAACACTTGGTCTCCATTTTTTATTTCCAAGGTTTTGTGTTGAGGGTCCAAGTATTTTTCAGAGATTGGATTGTTTGAAGGTGGCTTGAGAGGTGGAACACGTTCAGGTTGAGGGTTGAACTTAGGAAATCCTTTTCCTGGATCCTTAAGGATGCCTTCACCTTCGGACATTTCCAAAGTCGTGATTTCCTTAACTACAGCAGAGAATCCTTTATTAGGTTCCTTGACAGGCTTGAAGACTTCATAGTACATCCCAGACTTAGTTGATTCCTTTCCCAACTCATCTTTGACTGCTTCAATACTTGAGTACCCAATCTTCGGGTTGTCTTCATTCAGTTCCTTCTCAGATACTAGCTGACCTTGGGCAGTGAGGTCCGTAGTGTTGATCTTTATGTTGAAGATCATTTTTAATCCTCTCCTTATGTTCATTGCCTCTTTAGATAGATGTATGGGAACGTGGAACAATATATCAAAAAGGGATGGACGGAAGAACCGCTCTAGTTGACACATTGTTTCCATAAACTCAGTTTCCATTGATATAATTTTTTCCGGGTCAATGATACGTTGACACGATTTGTTGAAGTAATTGCATAATATGTTTAAGGAATTCCTAGGTGCTCTATGTAACAAACCTCTTATGGCAGCTGGTAATAGTTTCTGTATTAGCACATGACGATCATGTGACTTCAAATTACCTATATTTGGAGGGTTAACATAAAAACTATTTGCAATATTACCACAATAACCATCAGGACCTCTGAAATTATATAACCTTTTGAAAAAATGTTCTTCTCTGACTTTGATAACTAATAGGCTGCTGGAGGTAAGTAAGTTTTCTTTCCCCTAACTTCTGGGTGCAAGTGATTTATGATTCCAATATCTTCCAAGTCTTGTCTCGCCTTTAACCCATCTTTTGACTTAGCATTTTGCATGAGTAGAGACAAAACAAAATCTGACACATTCTTTTCAACGTGCATCACATCAATATTGTGACGAACATGCATATCCTAACACATGAATCATTTAAACGTTAGGAATATTATAATAAAACAACCAGAGAATGTAGTTTAGTTAGTCTGATTTACCTTCCAATAACGGAGTTCAAAGAATATTGATCTCTTCTTCCACCGCCATATATCATTTGATTCTTCCCATTCTTCTTAATCTCATCGTCTAAAAAATATGTTCTTTTCATTTTTTTTTCTTTCTTCAGAGGTCTTCCAAAATCATTCTTAAAAACTTTTAATGTTTCGTATATTTCATTACCAGTTTGTATCCTAATAGCATTCTCATCTTCAATAGTGTTGTCAAACCAAGCTTTCTTATATTTGTAATGATGGCCTGGACGTAGTCTTTTTCTATTTCTCATATACACATACTTCCGGCTAAACTTCGATCCAGCCACCTAGCAGGTGTATCCTTTCCACATACATTGCAAGCTTGTTTCCCCTTCAATTTACATCTAGACAGTGTCTCTAATGCTGGATAATCACTGATAGTCCAAAGCAATAAGGTTCTAAGTGTGAAATTTTCCTTAGAAAATGAGTCAAACACTTGACTATCTTCAGTCCACAAATCATGTAAATCGTCTTTTAATGGTGCTAAGTAAACGTCTATGTTATTACCAGAAGCTGTTGGACCAGGGATCAACAAAGTCAACATTATATTCTCAGCCTTCATACACATTGTTGAAGGAGTGTTATAGTTCACTAACAACATTGGCCAAGTGCTGTAATTGGTGTTTTGAAGAGAGAAAGTTCAAGTCTAAGATTCCTTGGTTCAATAGCAAAGTATGGCCATGACACGGTCACTTGTGCCCAAGTACTAGAAAAAACAGGGTGTCGCATTGTACCATCATCAATAGCATTGGTAGAATGCCAACACCCATCTTCCGCCATCTTTTTAGATATGAACATCCTCCTAAATCTATGCTTGATTGGAAAATATCTAAGTATCTTTGCTGGAATCCCTACCTTAATCTCATTATTGTGTTTATCTATTTTCCATCTTGAAACTTTGCATCTTGGACAGCTTTCTAGCTTTTGAAACTCCTTCCTAAATAGTATGCAATAATTTTTGTAAGCATGAATATTATCGTAACCGAAACCAAATATCTTCATTAACATTTTAATACCATTTATACTCTTTGGAAGAACATTTTCTTCAGGTAGCATGTCATTAATTAAGACCAATAGCTGATTAAAGTAGTTTTCTGGTATACCACTTTTAACTTTAATTCTATACAGTCCCATGATTGCCGAAACCTTTGAATATTTGATGCACTTTTGGTACAATGGAGTTTCAGCTTTTTTAAATATTTTCACGAACTCAGATTCTTCTACTGGTCCATCATCATAATTTGTTTCTCCATTTTCATTCATTTGAAATTGATTACCATCATCAATAAAAAATGCAGTCTTGAACAAATGCCTCAGTTTCAGAATCAATAGTAGTGTCCTTTGTATTAGATCTTCCTTCACCATGAATGATCCAAGAAGAAATCTTATACTTCGTATCCATACCTCTAATTACTAGATGATCAACTATGTTTTCTAATTTTTGAAGGCATAAATTTTGGCAATCTCTATATAGGCAAAGCATTTCATTCAAATTACCCAATCTTCTTGCTGATGAGATTACAAATTTAGTTTCTCATTCTGAGTACTTAGGACTAGTCCTACATGTTAAAACGCAAAAACTTAGAATAACTATTTCAATCAGCAAATAAAAGTATTTCTCGAGAGATCTATGTACATGATACCTTTGCAGCCAAATCCACGACTTTTCCATATGAGAAATATGTAACGCTTGTTGCAGATTAGGTTTCGAATTAAGAATATGGAGACGATAGATTATGTTTAAAAATTAGAAAATAAATATAAAAATCGAGGAGTCTCTAATTTTAGCAAAATTTTCAGTTTCCCGGCGAAAGCAACTCGACAGGAAACAACGGCTCACATTGAATGAATTAAGTTATCTAAATATATCCAACGTTATATGTTGCATCTAGTTTACTATCTCTGCCTCAGATGCTCATTGGCCAGTTTTTATATTACTTTTCCAAATGATATATGAAAAAATAGTTAACAAAATACAATTACAAAATTTAAAGTTAATAAGAGAAGAAATATGTTATGCTCATTCAAACCAATATTCAAATGTTATTCCTATAAGTTCATATATTTAAATGGATATAGATTATATAAGATAAATTTTAGTAATATTAGTTACATGTTCAAATGTATATCAATTTAGGGTCTAGTGTTAAGGTTTACGATTTTGAAATTAAGCAACTCAAATGTGAAAACTAAAAACCTAATAAACTGTCAAAAGTTGTTGCATATATATTTTAATGGATATATATTATATGATATGAATTTGAGTAATATTAGTTATAGGTTCAAAGGGTTTATATCAGTTTAGGGTCTAGTGTTAAGGTTTACGATTTTGGAAAATAAACAACTCAAATGTGAAAACTAAAAAATTAATAAACTGTCAAAATTTGTTGCATGCATATTTAAATGGATATAGTATGAGATGAATTTAAGTAATATTAGTTACATGTTAAAAGGGTTTATATCATTTTAGGGTCTAGTGTTAAGGTTTACGATTTTGAAAACAACTCAAATGTGAAAACTAAACAACTTAATAAACTGTCAAAAGTTGTTGCATGTATATTTAAATAGATAAATTATATGAGATGAATTGAGTAATATTAGTTATAGGTTTAAAGGGATTATATCAGTATAGGGTCTAGTATTAAGGTTTACGATATTGAAATTAAACAGCTCAAAAGTGAAAACTAAACAACTTAATAAACTGTAAAAGTTGTTGCATGTATATATAAATTGATATAGTATGAGATGAATTTGAGTAGTATATGCCAAAGGGTCAAAGGGTTTATATCAGTTTAGAGTCTAGTGTTAAGGTTTATGATTTTGAAATTAAACAACTCAAATGTGAAAACTAAAAAACTTAATAAATTGTCAAATGTAGTTGCATGTATATTTAAATGGATATATATTATATAAGATGAATTTGAATAATATTAGTTATAGGTTCGAAGAGTTTATATCAGTTTAGGATCTAGTTATAAGCTTTACGATTTTGAAATTAAACAACTCAAATGTGAAAACTAAACAACTCAAATGTGAAAACTGAACAACTTAATAATCTGTCAAAAGTTGTCGATACTTTTATTTTGTAGGATTTAGGTTATTATGGTATATTTAAGCATATAGGATTTAGGGTTATCAGTTTAGGATATCATATTGTTTTAAATATTGGTTTCATAAAAAAACAAAAACTTTGTTATCGTATTGTTAACAGAAAGGATGATATGTACACCCTTTTGTATCGCATTGTACGTACCATCATCATTACCTTTGTACGATCATCAGTAGCATTAATACAACAAATTTGTTGCATTGGTACACCAAATTTGTTTTAGTTCCTTTTATTAAATGAAACACAAACCACGCGTGTCTTAAATGAAATTATTTTAGTTCTTTTTATTAAATTAAACACAAACCACACGTCTCTTAAATGATTTTTTGAGTTGTCTAATCAAATAAATTTTTATCGTTTACCAAATGCTTTAATTGTTCAAATTACATTTTTTCTATAAATTATTGTTTGTCCATGGTGCATTTTCATACTAAAATTTATCTCTCTCTCTCAAAAATAAAATCTAGCAAAATTATTCTCTATTAACTAATGAGTTCATCGATTACTACTACAGCATCATGTATTTCTAGGAAATCTACATCTCCTGAAACTGATCAGGTTAAGAGAGTGATTTTAACTCTTGTGGACCAACATGTATTATTTTATCCTATTTGACATTAAATATTTAAAATTTTAACCTCTAATATACATTTTTAATTTTATTTTTAAAATATTGATTACAAACGTAAACCAGGGAGTCTAATATAATTTTAATATCAATGTTTATACGAGACTCAAGAAATTGATGCTTGGATATTGCAAACATAAAAACATAAAATATGGCTCTGTTCGACTTATTTATCATGCCATGGTCTATCACCAGACTTAACTCTTGATTTGGTTTGTATTCTTCCTTAATTTAACTATATATTAAAAAATCATCATTGATATCTATACTATATATTTGATTTACAGCTAAAGATGGAAGATGGAGATGAAATTTTCGTGCTGAGGAGATGTTCGTGGTGGTCGTTTTGTCGTTTGATTTTTTTGTGTCGTATTTTTGTTTGTTGTTGTTGTTTTTGTTGTTGACTGTTAATTTTTATTGTAATTTTTTGTGTAGTTATTTTTTAAATTATTAATTTATAATTTCTATAAAATTTAATTATAATTATGTTCATTAATAATAATTTATTTTAATGTTATTATTAAATTACCTATATGATAATATTTAGAGATAATCGCTCAAATACCATAGAAAAGTTCAAGAATGACTAGAATACCATACTCTTTCAAAAATTACTAGAGTACTTTAAAACCTTTTTAAATTACGATTCACTCTCTTGCTTAGTTTTTTCTTAATTTGCTTAATTTATAATGAACAAATCTACATCACTAAACCGTATTCCACATCATTAAACCGTATTCCACGTCAATAAAACATTATACATATCAAATTTCTCAGTCGCTCAACTATTTCATTTTGACTAAAGAAAAAAACGGTTTAGTGACGTAGTTATCGCGCTCGTCGTCTTCTCCGAAATCGTCATCGTCGAAATCTTATTGTGAACCCTCCTCGAAATTTTTGGAAAGTTGCGATTGATTCCATTTGATAAGTGATGCGAATGAGTTTAATTCTGTTGTGGACGATTTTGATTTATGATGTGGCTAAAATTCATTTTTGTTACGACCGTGTTTGATTTACGTTGCGGTTAAATTTGATTTTGTTGCAGATCAGTTTGTTTTGTTGTGTCTGAGTTTCATTTTACATATAAATAAACAGATATTCTTAAATAAAAACAACAGTTTAGTTTCCCTACTTTTAACCCTGGTCGTCTTCTCTGAAATTGTCTTCGTAAAAATCGTATTCGCCTTCGTCGTTCTCCTGTATGTTGTGAGTGATTTTGACATATGATGTGATTGAGTTAGATTATTGTTAAAATGAGTTTGATTTCATAGTAGCTGAGTTATATATCTTATGTTAAAAGGCCTCAAATGTTTAAAAGGCTGAGTTATTCGAACCTTTGTAACGTAATAAGGACTAAGTTATTTAGACCTCGGAAACATAGAAAGGGCTGAGTTATTCTTACCTCGGAAACATAGAAAGGGCTGAGTTATTCTTACCACAAAAACATAATAAAGGCTGAGTTATTCTGACCTCTACAACGTAACAAGGGCTGGGTATTTGTCTTTTCAAAATTATATTAGAAACGAAAGCCTATGGGTTCAATGTTTATATAACCCTACGTATTTTTCATATTTCTGTGATCTTGCATCTAATCTTCTTCTTTTTGTCAATAAATCTCCTTTCTAATTCATATTTTTTGGCTATGATGGCAAACAAGTACACGATCATTAGTCACAAATCATTGACGAATGTGAATTATATAAAATGTGTTAATAAAGATCATCTTTTCAATCCAAAGTGAATATTAATAAAATGTATGTATTCACTTTATTGAATGAGAATTGATAATGCTATCGAAATGTATGTTGTCTTACAGTTACTTTAAACCTAACATATCGATTTAGGAACGAGATCTGACTCATATAAAGTTAATCATATACAATGTACTCTAAATAACTCATCAAGAATCTAACTCATGTTTTTATATGAGAAAATTCTCAGAATAGTAAGGGTTTAGTGTTTAGGGTTTAGGGTCGGGTGAACTTCCCTTTTTATATTTGTTAGTCAACCTTAAACCACAAATCATTGACAAATGTGAATTAAATAAAAAGTGTTAATAAAGATCCTCTTTTCAATCCAAATTGAATATTAATAAAATGTATGTATCCACTTTATCATATCCCAAGTACTATTGAGATGTACGTTGAGAATTAATATACATTGTACTCTAAATAACTCATGAAGAGTCTAACTCACGTTTTTATATGAAAAATTATCATAATACTAAGGGTTTAGGGTTTAGTTAACTTCCGCTTTTATATTTTTTAGTAAACCGTAAACCACAAATCATTGATGAATGTGAATTATATAAAATGTGTTAACAAAGATCCTCTTTTCAATCCAAAGTGAATATCAATAAAATGTATGTATCCACTTTATTGAATAGGAATTGATAATTCTATCGAGTTGTATGTTGTCTTATGGTTACTTTAAACCTAACATATAGGTTTGGGAACGAGATCGAACTCATATAAAATTAATCATATACAATGTACTCTAAATAACTCATCAAGAGTCTAACTCACGTTCTTATATGAGAAAATTATCAGAATAGTAAAGGTTTAGTGTTTAGGGTTTAGGGTTGGGTTAACTTCCCTTTTTATATTTGTTAGTCAACCTTAAACCACAAATCATTGACGAATATGAATTATATAAAAAGTGTTAACAAAGATCCTCTTTTCAATCCAAAGTGAATATTAATAAAATGTATGTATCAAGTTTATAAAATCCCAAGTGCTATTGAGATGTATGTTGAGAATTAATATACAATGTACTCTAAATAACTCATCAAGAGTCGAACTCACCTTTTATATGAGAAAATTATCAGAATAGTAAGGGTTTAGTGTTTAGGGTTTAGGGTTGGGTTAACTTCTCTTTTTATATTTGTTAGTCAACCTTAAACCATAAATCATTGACGAATGTGAATTATATAAAAATTGTTAATTAAGATCATCTTTTCAATCCAAATTGAATATTATTAAAACGTATGCATCCACTTTATAAAATCCCAAGTGCTATTGAGATGTATTGAGAATTAATAGACATTGTACTCTAAGTAACTCATTAAGAGTCTAACTCACGTTTTCTCTCCTCCACATATTAATTTAACATCTACTCAACAATTTTTTCCTTCCTAAAATTTATACATATTTATACAATTCACAATATTATACACATTTTTAATATGAAAAAATATTATCCAATATAATTAATATTAATATATTTTCATCACTAAAATTTGATTCACATAATATATGTATATATTAAATTCATTTATGAACTAGGTAAAAATATTTTTAGGACCGTCACTGAAAAGAACATAAAATCCCTAAGTATTATCCTCTTCATAATATAAAAACATAAGGAATTTCAGTTTATATTTAGTATATTTTATATGTAAATAATAAGTAAATGATACGGCTAAGTTTATTTTTTTCCAAAAGTGTTTTATCGAAAATAAGCGATAGATTACAGCGCCGATTACAATGAAAAGAGAAAAAAAAAACAAGCCAGGTAAGTTAATTCTTACATGCCGATTACAATAAAAACAATTGAAACACACCTTTGGTGGTTGGTACATATAGTCATGAGGGAAGCGGATGGTAAGTGAGAAGATTCCACCTTCATAAGGAGTACCGGCTGCTCCCATTATGAATCCTTCCTAGTGGAACATGTCGTCTCCCACTAGACCTACAACAGATAAAAAGACAGATAACTCGGCCTTTTTAATGTTTCCGATCTCAGAATAACTCAACCGTAACTTTCATTTTGAAATTATAACTGAGACATACAAGTAAGAATAACTTGGCCGTATCATTTACTTAGTATTTTATATATAAATATGCTAAATTTAAACTGAAATTCCCTATGCTTTTATATTATCAAGAGGATTATATTTTTCTTATAATCTTTTTAATACTCAGTCTTTTATATTAAATGTTAATATTCTCTCTCTCTCTCTCTCTCTCTCTCTCTCTCTCTCTCTCTCTCTCTCTCTCTCTCTCTCTCTTTCCAATGGCTAGCTTCTCTGTGAAGAGAGCGTATTCTAGACGAATAATAAACAATAAGCCGTTTCATATATTATCATAATGATAAACAATAACTTTAGGCGTATAACATCGAGTAATTGTTATAATAGCCGAGGCAAATGATGACTTACTACGCAGCCTTTAATACAAAAAATCGTAACTATACCATTTTTATTAATTAAAAAATTGTGACTTTGACGCGACCATTATCTCTACTTATTTCTCTCTTTCTCTCTTTATTTGCTCACAAATTCTCTATCTCTCTCTTAATCTATGTCAGGGTTTTCTCTTCCCCTTTCGATATTTCTCGAAAACAGTATGCATCCAATCTATCTCTTTTTATTTCGATTTTGCACAAAAACATTACACATGCCAGATATATCCACTACAACTAAACTTTTCTGGGAACGAAACTTATGCTTCCTCCTGCTTTATCAAAAACTCAGTCGTATCAAAATAACATCCAAATCCATAAAATCACTTTCACATTATGCCCACTCTTATTACTTACCCGTAACTTTCATCTTTAATAAAAATAACTTAGCCATTTCGTTTATTATAAAAAAATAATAATAACCCAGCGGAATGATAAACAATAACTTAGGGGTACAATAACTGAGGGAAATGATGTCATACAACGCAGCTATGATGGGATAATATGTTTCCGAGGTCAAACCCAACATTTAGTAATATAACTCAGCCATAACGATAGTAAAAGTAACCCACAAATAAATTAACAATAACTCAGCCATACTACAAGAATTCTAATATGTCCATCAATGGTAAACTGTAACTCAGCCATTTAACAACCATAACTCAATTGTTTTTTTTTCAAACTAGAACTCAGTCGAATCACAAAAACATTCAAATCCATAAATCAGTTTCACATTAAGCTCACTCCTTTTTTTGTCCACACATTATTCCCACTCTTATTACTTCATTAAGGTGAAAAAAGTTGAAGAGGCAGGATTACGCAAAATTTACGAGGCGTGTAATGATGCAGGAATACGAAAAATCATGACTCTAATCTATTTATTTATCTGTTTCGCTCTTTATTTCTTTGTTTCTCTCTTTATTTGCCTCAGTTATAAAAATTAGCAGATATTATATAAAACCTGAACTGAACCATAATCAAACGTATTACTCAATCGTTTCACAAAACATTCAAATCCCACTCTTATTACTTTACCGAGGTAAATAAAAAAGTAGAAGAGGCGGGAATACGAAAAATTGTGACTCTTTGATATTTATATTAAAAAGAGATATAGGGAACTCCGCCATTTGACTTTGAAGCGATGGTTCTCACTCTATCTCTCTATTTATTTCTTTGTTTGCTCTGTTAATTTCTTAACAAATTCACAATCTCTCTCTCTCTCTCGATTTTCCTCTCAAAGAGTATGCATGAAATCTCTCTCTTTCGCTTTCGATTTTTCTCACAAACAATATGCATGCAATCCGCTTCCCTCGTGCTTATCCTATTCAACCACCAAAGGGGCACCTAATCTCCAAATGTTTATTTTAATATTGTATGCTTATCATATGCAACCACCGAAGGTTGTTCTTGCAGTATTATGAGGGCATGAAAATGTTTACTATTTAGAAGAGGTGCTAAAACAATTTTTGATGTAGGCATGAGATTCAAATAAGTTATTTGGATGACCTCTTCTAAATAGTAGACACATTTTCACGTTGCACAATTATCTTCAGTTATGTGAATTTGAAGCGACGCTTATCTCTCTATTTATTTCTATGTTTCTCGATTTACCGGCAAGCACCAAAGTGGTAATTTCACTTTTATGTCTGTTATATATTTGTTTCAATTGTGAAAAAATATATATATATATTTGTTTCATTTTGTTATAATTGTTTCTTCTTATTATTTTCCGCAACCACTTCAATGGGATAGAGTAGAGAATCGATACTTTTTACTGATTGTTTAGGATCACAGTGTTCCATCATTGTGAGGATGGAGACTGATGAGTACCACTTGAAGGATTCTGATGAAGCCATGAGAATTTTTGTATCAAAAATAAAGTAGAACACATTCATTCTTGAAGTGAAGGGATCTGATACAGTTGTTGTTCATCTAGCTTATTTTTATTTGTTATGCTGTAAATTAAAGTTAACTTGTAAGTGTTCTAATCAACTTTTATTCTAAACCATCAGAAATCTCACTTTCCATGTAGTAACGAGCTCTAAATGTTGTCAAATATGCATAGTATGCTGGTGGTACTATTGATAAAAGTTGATGTAGTGCAAAAGAGTTGTGTTAATAATTCCAATAGCATACTATATGCACATCTTGGCAGCATGTAGAGCACGTTACTACTTGGGAAGTGAGATTTCTGGTTTAGAACAAAAGTTGTTTAGAAAACTTACAAGTAATCATGCAATTAAAGTACCTGATGCAATTTAGTTATTTACATATGGAACAACTTTTATCTTCATATTTACTTGTTATTGTAGTCATGTATTCTAAAATTACCTCAGCCCTTATCAAACAGAACCCGACCATATATAAACAGAACTCATCCATAATCAAACAGAACTCAACCGTCTAAGAATAAGACTAAGTTGTAGACATAACTCAACCACTAAATAATAATTGTTAGTCATAAAAGTAAAGACAAAAAAAGCCAACTTTCAGTAAGCAATAGTCAGCTTAATGTAGTCAGCTTAATGTAACTTAGCCGTTTTGTATATTTTGAATTTTATAAATCAGGCAGTCAATAAAAATAACTTAGCCATTTCATTTATTATTAAACAATAATAGTAACCCAGCGGAATGTTAAACAATAACTTAGGCATACAATAAGAACATAGTATTGCTGATAGTTTTGCTAATTATGGTTTTGTTCCACATTTGTAATATATTGGGAACAAAAGGTTGCAATATAAATTAAATAATCACCCGTAAATGAAAATAAGTCTGCATTTAAATATATATCAGCAATACAACCCCAAAGTCTGCATTTAAAAAAATGTCACGCATTAAAAAAAATTCAGCAATACAAATTCAGGTGACACAACGACCGCCACCGATCATCGCCATGAACACGCAAATTTCGTCTCCATCCTCCATCATCAACTTTATAACAAAAATAACACAAATAACTAAACCTTCATTTGTCAATTAATAAGCTAAAATCCTTAAATACTTTAAAAAGTTTAAGGAGAGAAAGGAAACCGAATTAGGAGTTTGATTTGGTGTTATACGGTTTCCATCATACAAAAAACGAACAGAGTAATAATATAAGTTTTTCTTCTGACAATATCGAACCATCAGTTTCTCCAGTTGTGTATGAACACGTAATATATATATATATATATCTTGGATTCCCTGATTCACATTTTTGAAATATTATTATGTAATAATTAATATGACGTAAAAGAAAGAATGAGGAACTCCAAGAAACACCATAAAAAGAAGTTTTAAATTGCAAAACTACCACAAACTTCCAAAAGTTCCAAAAATACCACATTCTCAAATGTTACAAAAATAACAAAAACATAAAAAAGTAAATTTTAAGGGTATACAAATTAAAATTTTGGGTAGCGGTTCCCTAAATAGAGTTTAAGTTTTATTTTTGAAGGGGGTAGGGTTTGGTTTTGACTTTTGAGGTTTTAGGGTTTAAATTTGAAGTTTTAAAGCTTTTCAAGTTTTGTGGTATTTTTGGAAATAAAACATTTTTGTGGCAGTTGTTGAAAAAAGGATTAGACTAAATATTATTTTGTTTAAATAAATTTAGGTTACAAAATAAAAAGTATACCTTATGGTCGATGAGCTTGAGAATGACTATCTTCTCCTATTCTGATTCGGGTGTCGGTGATCTCCTTGTGATACAGGATTCTACAGTTGTAATCGAAGAACTCATGATGTAAAAAAGTTTATAGATATATTTTAGAGAGAGATAGAGAGATAAACTTTCAGTGTTAAAGATACACTATGGGTAAAAAATAATTTATAGCCAAAAATTCACTTATAACAAGAAACAGTAAATTGGTAAAACTAATCATTTTTGAGAACTTCAGAAACACTTTATATTTGGGCAAACACCTACTTTCAAAAACATAGAGATGAAAGTTTTAACCTGATTACTTTTCTCAGACATACACAAAGGAAAACCTGGCCTTTAGTTGATGAGATTGAGGAGATGATTACACAAATGCTGCTTTGTTGAGGTAGAACAACGGATTTCGACTTAAGACTACAAATCTCATTATCCTACTACTAATTTACATCTTGCAGTAGTTATGTATTGTAATAATAACTTTTCGTTTATGTACTGGGAAGTTTTAAACTAATAATAATTCTTACTACTCCCTCGTAACACAAACATTGTAACATAACTCAACCATATATTATTAGTACATAGAAAACTAAGTCAATAAGTAAACATAACTCAATCTTAAACATATCTCAGACGTTTAGGAAAAATAACTAAGTCGTAAAGTAAAGATGAAAAAACCCAGCTTTCAGTAAACCACCATCAGCTTGATGTAACTCAGGCATTCACTAAAAATAACATAGCTCATTGATTTGACCTCCATTTAAGTTTTCTGGAATGCATAATGGTGTTGCGAAAAGGCGAGCGTGCCCTCGTCGCAATCTACGGTTTTGGCACAAAAATGACGTACATACATGTTTTGACCTGCATTTAAGGTTAATTAATACAACAAAAAATAGATTTAATCCGTTAATTAAATTTAGCGAAATACAGTGACGAAAATAAAGATCGTAAAACCTCCATTATTGTAGACAAAGTGAAGAAATTTTCTTGGAAGTTGAGGGTAATAAGTAAGGTATATATTTAAATTATTGTATTTGTTTGATTACTCGTCCATCATGAACCCTTATGGTTTGCGCCGTATATGGACAATATCTAAACTGAAAGAAGTATTTATTGGTTGCATATTTTTACCACCTATGGAGGAGAAAGTTATGATCATTTTCGGAAAGCGGGATTTCTTGGAATGTGGACGGTGGCATTTCTCCATCTCCAGAAATATATTTTCTAAATGTGTGGGCTTGAGTGCAGAGGACACATTTTTAAGTTTCAAGAGGAAGGTTGAGGCCGCGTTCCGTACCTTGGTCGCATGGCATATGCTCCTAACTTTCTAGAATGACAACTAGAGTCAGAGACAGTGTTAACGCAAGCGAAGATGCCTCCAGTCAGTGTAGAATCGGATGAAATTTTGGACATGTTTACACTGATGAGAGAAAAAGAGACAAAATTTATTCTTGTCCATGGCAAAAGACGATTCACAAATCGGTGAGGAAGCTACAGAACGAACAAATATATAAGAAGGGGGAAGGGCAGAGCCGCCAATAGGAGGGGTTGAGAGTACTTCAGACGAAGTCGAGTTTCTAAAATAGGTGAATAAAATTGAAGACGTCTATAGACGGTCAACGAGTGTTGTAGATAGTAGCCATGATGGACATAAAGTTAAGAAACAGAATCTGGAGGGTGAGTTGGACCATCTGGTGCGCAGGGTACTGACCAGGATTCTCCAATATACGACTTCGACTATATGACGGAATTGATAAAATTGGAGTACCCACGCAATCAGATCCTTGCTCATTTAGTCGAATGTATGATGGAGAATCGTCTTTATGTGGTGGACATATGGATCTCTTAAATTCATTTGATGCAGGTTGGAGGCAGGACATGAACTCGGATGTTCCAGGTCCATCTCGACAACAGAGGATGGTTTGGAAGGAAACGATGATAACGAAAAAGATGGGTTAGATGGACAGGAGAATACTTTGACTGATGGACAAGATTGGTCTAAACCTTTGGGAGGACAGATTGTGATTGCCGATCATAGTATCGCCCCGTATGTTGGGGGTGTAGACTCTAATATGGATGTTAATGTTCCACATACGCGACAATGTGGTGACTCTCATGTGGATGACATACCTAATTTTGAAATTGAACAACATACAGGCCAGATGTGTTGGCGTAAATCTGTGATAATGCGATGACTCTCATGTTATGCTGTAAATCCGTTGTTCTGATTCAATAAAGCATATCTGAATAATCTTCATACTCAATCTTGTTTTCCTGCTGCTAATTTACCTCTTGCAATAGTCATGTATTGTAATAATAACTTTGCGTTTATGTAAACATAACTTAGCTGTATTGTTTAAAACTGTGTGAGACAACAATAATATATCAGCCGAATAATAAACAATAACAGAGCCTTTTCATATATTAGCCGTGTAAGCATAACTTAGGGCATCTCCAAAAAGGAACCTCAAATTTGAGGTTTTTCAAGTTTAGCTCCAAACAGAAACCTTAAAATTAAAGTTCCGAAAATTAGCATTTTGCAAGATAGTCATTGTAATTTTAATTATTTTAAACCAAATTTCTAATACTTCCATAAGTAACTAAAACATACATATTATATATTACAAGCAATATTATTTAACAAAACATTATATTATATTATAAAATTACATAAAACATTAAACAACATAAAATCTAAATTATAAAATACAATAAAAATAAAATTATTAATTATAGCTATTTCCAAAGTGCTCTCATATATGATCAACTAATGCATTCCGAAGTGATAAGTGAGCCGCTTTATTTTTAATTTCCATATTACGAGCTAAAAATTGTTGAAATCGAGTAATTGTTATAACGAGACAAATAATATAACTATGATGGGACAATACGTTGTAGAGCACAACCCTATGCTTACTATGTCAGATACTATTATGTCATATTATTAGGCAGCTATGACGCGAAGATTAAATCAGTCTCTCTGTCTCTTTGTCGCGGATAATGTGATTTGACGAGGTGCGTATAATGATGTTTTAAATTAGTTGTTTCACATAACTCAGACGTATAATATTGAGAAAATTTTGTAAATTATCAAACCAAAAATTTTATGAAAAATTTCCGGTTCGTATACAAATAGAACTCAACCATGATTTACCCGATCATTGGCTTTGCCCGATATAACTCGCGTCCGAGATCCAGCTATCCTGAGGGAAACTTTGGAGGGAACCAGTTACTAGATGGTTCGATTAGTCTTTTGCCCCTATACCCAAGTCAGACGAACGAATTGCACGTCAGTAACGCTGCATGCCTCCACTAGAGTTTCCTCTGGCTTCGCCCCGCTCAGGCATAGTTCATCATCTTTTGAATCCCGACAGGCATGCTCACACTCGAACCCTTCTCAGAAGATAAAGGTCAGTCGGCAGTGCACCCGTGAGGGATCCCGCCAATCAGCTTTGTTGTGCCTTACGGGTTTACTCACACGTTGACTCGCACACATGTCAGATTACGTGGTCCGTGTTTCAAGATGGGTCGAACGGGGAGCCCACAGGCCGAAGCCTAGAGCACCCAAATGCCGAGGCATGCCGTGAGGCGCGTGCTGTAGACCATGATTAAGGCAGAAACGTCTCGGCTAGCGTATCAAATGCCCAGCCTTAAGCCACCACCTTAATCCGTGTCTCTCCACGCCTCAAATTGATCGGAAGCCCGGATTGCTCTGTTCCGCATCCGACTAGGAAGTGTCGTTGGCCCCCATCCGCTTCCCTCCCAACAATTTCAAGCACTATTTGACTCTCTTTTCAAAGTCCGTTTCATATTTACCTTGCGGTACTTGTCCGCTATCGGTCTCTCACCCATATTTAGCCTTGGACGGAATTTACCGCTCGATTAGGGTTGCATTCCCAAACAACCCGACTCGTAGACAATGCCTCGTGGTGCGATAGGGTCCGGACACGATAGGGCTCTCACCCTCTCCGGTGCCCATATCTAGGGAACTTGAGCTCGGTCCATCGTTGAGGACGCTTCCCTAGACTACAATCCGAACGCCAAGGGCGCTCGATTTTCAAGCTGGGCTCTTCCTGGTTCGCTCGCTGTTACAAAAGGAATCCTTGTTAGTTTCTTTTTCTCCGCTTATTGATATGCTCAAACTCAGTGGGTGATCCCTCTTGACATGTGGCCGCAATGAAGACATTGGGTCATCAAGAGCTTCGGGACAGGATTGACCAACAATACAATGAAGTTATTCACCACCGCATGTCGAGACGATCCTAGCATCCCTTGCTCGGATTTTGGCCAACCGCGTGCGGTATCACACGAGAGACCAGATTTCATCATTTTTCCTTATAGAATGGGGAGACGAAGATTAGTGACACCCACGCAAACGTGCCCTCAACCAAAAGGCTTGGGGATACAACTTGCATTCAAAGATTCGATGGTTCACGGGATTCTGCATTTCACACCAAGTATCACATTTTGCTACTTTCTTCATCGATGCGAGAGCCGAGATATCCTTTGCCGAGAATCTTTTTAGATTTTATATTGCAGCATCGAATCTGCGCATACACCATGTCCGGGGTGACGGACGCAGGCTGTTTAGTTACATGTTCCTTGACACTCTTCGTGCCGGGATTTTGTGATATCTGTAAGCTATGCGCATGAATCCAACAAGGTAATGATTACACTCGGTGATGAGCATATGCATAACTATGGAACCGGTAGGAACATAAATTGTTAAGAAACCAGCCTACCGATGGTGATGATCGGTTTTTCTCGGGTCATTCTGTTTTGACCAGGTAGGGACAATGATCCTTACGCATGTTCACCTACGGAAACCTTGTTACGAATTCTCCTTCCCCTAAATGATAAGATTTAATGGACTTCTCGCGACATCACAGACAGCAAACAACCCACATTGTCGCGATCCGAACACTTCACCGGATCATTCAATCGGTAGGAGCGATGGGCGGTGTGTACAAAGGGCAGGGTCGTATTCAACGCGAGCCGATGAATTGCGCTTACTAGGAATTCCTTGTTGAAGACCAAAATTTGCATTGATCTATCCCCATCACGATGAAATTTCAAAGATTACCCGAACCTGTCGGCCAAGGTGTTAACTCGTTGAATACATCAATGTAGCGCGTGTGCGACCCAGAACATCAGAACATCTAAGGGCATCACAGACCTGTTATTGCCTCAAACTTCCTTGGACTAAACGGCCATAATCCCTCTAAGAAGCTGGCTGTGAAGGGTTTCCTCCACGTAGCTAGTTAGCAGGCTGAGGTCTCGTTCATAACAAAATTAACCAGACAAATCGCTCCACCAACTAAGAACAGCCATGCAGCACCACCCATAGAATCAAGAAAGAGATCTTAGTATGTAAATCCTTACTATGTCTGGACCTGGTGAGTTTCCCCGTGTTGAGTAAAATTAAGTCGCGGGCTCCACTCCTGGTGCTGCCCTTCCGTCAATTCATTTAAGTTTCAGCCTTACGACCATACTCCCCCCGGAACCCAAAAACTTTGATTTCTCATAAGGTGCCTGCGGAGTCCTAAGAGAAACATCCGTTGATCCCTGGTCGGCATCCACAACTAATGGGTGACTTATAAACACAAGTTATAATTGACTTAGACACACATGTATCGTCTTACTTATAGGGCTGAACAAACAAAAAAATACAATTAAGGTAAATCATTAAAAACTAGTACTAAAATGATTAATACAAAACTTTAAGGTATTATTTATGAATCAAAAGTAAAACTAAGGATTAAAATGCAAAAATTTGAATCTCTATATTTGGAGATTCACTATTCAAATCACCAAATTTAGAGATTTAGAGTTTCCTTTGGAGCACCCCCATTCTCTATATTTCGATTTTTAGAGACTCCTTTGGAGATACTCTTAGAGCTTCTTACTACATAAAAGTGAGATGTCTGATGATTTAGAAAAAAAGTTCTTAAGAACACGTTTAAGTTAACTTTAGTTTACAACATAACAAATAAAAACAAGCTAGATGAACAAAGAGTTGTATTCCGTCCCCCAGCCATTCATGAGCTTCTGAGGTCCTCTTTTCGATGTCCTTCATGTGGTACTCAACTAATGCAAACTATCAATGGATACTTCTTAATTAACCAAAAAGGCAATGGGAAAATAGTTGTTGGCTGCATCTACTCCTGGAGAACAATCTGTGCGTTTTCCACACTGTATATAGAAGAACTCATATATGAGTTATCTGAGGAGAAGTGAAGTGGATAACGTGAGTACAAAATGGACCTTGAATCTGTTGCTACCATTTGAACTCCCGCGAAATGCAGACACAAGCATCCCCACATTTATCATTAGTATAATGCAAGAGACCTTGAAAACCATCAAGAAGATTCAATCGACCTTACTAAAAAAAAGGAAGAAACGCAATTAGAAAAATTAAAGCCAATATAAGAAAACATAGAACCGAAATTATCATTTGGAGCATCCATTGGATAAGCGGCCAATATTACAATAAACTTTGGATGATTTGGTCCCCATTTGGTGGTTTCATAGGATAAGAAGGAGGGAAGCGGATTGCATGCCTACTGCTAGCGAGCAAACTCGAAATCAAAAGAGATAGATTGCATGCGAACAGTTTGTGAGAAATATCGAAAGAGATAGATTAAGATAAGAGAAAGAGGAAGAGAAGAGAGAAGACTTGTGATAGATTCAAAGAGAGAGATTGAGAAGTTGCAAGCAAATAAAGAGGAAATTTGAGAAATAAATTGATTAGAGTCATGATTTTTGGTATTCCCGCATCATTATACGCCTCGTAAATTTTGTGTTTTCCTGCGTCTTACCTCGGTAAAGTAATTAGAGTGGGCATAATGTGTGGAAAAAAAGGAGTGGGCTTAATGTGAAACTGATTTATGGATTTGAATGTTTTATGTGATACGACTGAGTTCTAGTTTTTTTAAAAAGCTGAGTTATAGTTTGTAAATAGCTGAGTTACAATTTACCATTGATGGAAGAAGTAGAATTATTCTAGTACGGCTGAGTTTTTGTTAATGTATTTCTGGGTTACTTTACAGTATGTCTGAGTTAGGAAATTTATAATTATCATTACATTTGAGTTATATTACTACATGCTGAGATTTCTTTTCTGTATTTCTGTGTAAAGTAATCAGTTTCAAATTTTTCTCCTTGGTAACATAATAAGCATCATTATACGCCTCGTAACTGCCTAATACTCTGACATAATAGCTGACATAATAAGCATAGGCTTGTGTCTACTCAAGAACTTGTGTCTCCTCAAGAACTAGTCATCATGATCATCGGCTTGTGTCTACTCAAGAACTTCCTCCACTTCAATCTCATCAAAACCCTAAAATAATCACATATGATTTTGTCTCATAGTCTCAATGTCCTGACCATCATAACGGAAAACCGAGTCAACAACACTCGAACTAAGATCTAACACATGAAAACCTAAAGACAAAAAGAATGATTAGCTAACTCATCATCAAGACGATTAGATTCTCTAAAAACATGCAAAATATGGACCGTCTAGTCCTCTAGTAGAAGCCATAGCACAACCGTACTAGGAAAAATAAAGGATGAGAATCCTCTTTCCCTATTCAAAAATAAAGCTCTACAAACATGTTGGTATTAAGAAATTTGTTAAAAAATATTGTATTGGTACACTTTACAAAAATCCTAGAACCGCCTACAGCCCCACGTTGTCAAAGTCGGTCCCCTCCGTCTTGTTTGCTTCTTGCTTTGTAATTAATGTCTCATATCTGGCTTCTCCTTGGAATTTTTTTGGTTTTCTCGCCGGGCCTCGCAGCTAACGAAGCTCTAGCTTATGTTAGCTAATCACATAACAAAAGTTGATAAGGCTGAGAGAGCCACCAAAAAAAGGGCAACAGCGACGGACGAGGACAGGCCGTAAGCTAGAGCTTCGGCCGGATGAGACATCAATTACAAAGCAGGAAGCAAACAAGACTGACGGGACCGGCTTTGACGACGTGGGGCTGTCGGCGGCGCATATCTTAAAATAACTCATCAAGAGTCTAACTCACGTTTTTATATGAGAAATTATCAGAATAGTAAGGGTTTAGTGTTTAGGGTTTATGGTTGGATTTAACTTCCCTTTTTATATTTTTTTAGTCAACCTTAAACCATAAATCATTGACGAATGAGAATTACATAAAAATTGTTAATAAAGATCCTCTTTTTAATACAAATTGAATATTAAAAAAATGTATGTATCCACTTTATAAAATCCCAAGTGCTATTGAGATGTATGCTGAGAATTAATATACAATGTACTCTAAGTAACTCATTAAGAGTCTAACTCACTTATATATTTTGTAGAAAACAATAAACAATAAAAACCTAAACCCTAAATGGGTTAAAGAGAGAACAATTACTATTTTTTATTAATAAAACTGATATCTAAAATGATATTACTGAGCGTAAATGCGGCTACGATTTTTCTTACGCATCTATGATGTGATATTATGGGTGAAATAATGTCTTATTACTACGTTACCGATGTCAAACGCGGCTACGGGGAAAATGATGATTTTAACTTTTTGTTTTGAAAGGGGTTTTCGTCCAACTTAACACTATAATAGTCAAATTTTATCTAAAAACTGTACAGATATTTGAGAATATCTTATATTTTGAAACAAAATAAATAGGTAAATATCTACAAAGCCTTATATTTTGGAACAGAGAGAGTATTTTATAACAGACTGAGTAATGTTTTTTGCTTAACAAATAAGTTATGTTTATGTAACGGCTGTATAATGATTACTAGACGACTGAGTTACGTCTACTATACGACTGAGACATGTTTACGACTGAGTAATGTTTAGTACTGAGTTATCTTTTTATTGAATGATTATGGTACTTTGAATATACTTGCTTGTAGATAATGAAAACCAAAAAAGGAAAGCATGTTCAAATCAGTTATAATTACAGGAATGGAAATAAAAATTTTCATCAACCCCTAGCATACTTCAGAGTCCAGCTTCTTCCTAGAAGAGATGAAATTTAAGGTTTGTGTATCTGTTAGACTATAAATGTGTTGAAGAACATGAAAGACTAACCGACGCTGCAATGTGAGGGAGGATAACGCTTCAACCTCCTCAAATTCAACTCAATCTTTTTGTCTGGCCATCTGAAAAAAACACAACAAATAAGAACAATATATGATCGAAACAGAAAAATAAACAATTGTAGAAAAATCAAAATATAGATATTACTAAGACTGGGTTATGTGTTGGTATTGCAGCTAGATTATCTTTTTGCATGTCATTATCCATGTCAGGATCCATGCCATGTCATCATCCATTGCGGAGGATGATGTGGAAGGTTAAATTTGAGATAGAGGGTGTTGAATTTTGTTTTGCATTGTAGATAGTCTTACCGATTCTTCTTCGGTAATCAACTTCTCCATCTATCTTCTTCATTTGATTCTTCATCTCACACTGAGAGCTTATGGATCTGGTACTTATTGTTTCCAGGAACTAGGTTAAGAAAAACAGATATGTATTCGACGCCGACAGGAAAGGATGTAGAGTTCTTCTTATAGATGGGAAAACAACACGCGAAGAAGTAAAAAAGTTGGTACTTGATGATTACAGATTGAATGAGTCGAGGCATCATATTCAGCTGAGCTACATGTTCTTGAATAAAGCTTTGAAAACAATGGCGCACGATACTCCACAATTTTATGTCTCTAATACTTGACAGTTGCAAGGTTTTCTAAGCCTATGGAAAATTGAACCTGTACGTCTTTGCGTGGAGATTACGGAGAAAACAGATGGCAAAATTAAAATGACGGAACAATAGATAAGAGTAAAAGTTTATATAGTTTTAGCTCATAAAGAGAACCCTCAGACATTGATTCTTATAGAGATGATTATAGTGAGGGTTATGATGGTGTCCATTTCGAGAAAAATGACAATGACTGCTATATTAAAGTGGAAGGAGAAAAAGAAAAAGTAGGTGGAGAAGATGAAGTCGTCTAAGAAGATGATGAATTTGACAACCGATTTTTTTATGTTGACTCGGATGGTGCGTCGTCTGAAGATGATAACTTCTCATACTGTGAGTCTATAGTAGAAGAAGAAGATTCAACGATGCAACCTCTAAAGAAGAGATCTCACAACTTGTCGATGAGTCGGTGCAATGTGAATCCAGAATTTTTAAGGTCGGAGATGGATTCGCTACACGTTGTGGTAGGGAAACGAGACGAGAGTACATCCGAGTTGGTGAGAGGACTAAAACGTCTTGCATTGAGGGATCAATTTGATTTTGATGTAGACATATCTGATACAAAAATATTGGTTGTTAACTGTTGGGTAGCTGGATGTCCCTGGAGAGTTCGTTCTTCTAGAAAATGGGTTTCCCCAGCATTTTACGTCAGTATTTGCGATGGAAAACATACATTTTCTGTAACTGATCGTTCTATTTGATCTAAACAAGTAACACCAGATATTTTAGGACAGTTGTACAGGGACTTTCACGGCGACATTGGTCCATCCGTTCTACCTGTGAGTGTCGGAATAGGTATCAATAAGCAGTTTGGTATAGAAGCTCATGCACTAGTTCTCATACGCAGACTCAAGGACTTATACGGAGGTCCAAA
>OVBE01003293.1:0-27338 GCA_900406425.1 Iberis pinnata
ATATATATATATATATATATATATATATATATATATATATATATATATATATCTCATATACTAGACCTTAAACCATAAACCTTAACACTATACCTTAAAGGAATCTAAATCCTTTCAAGCTATAACTAATATTACTCAAATTCATCTCATATACTTTATAACCCTTTAACCCTTTGAATATACATCAACATTCCATTTTATTAAGCTGTTTAAATACATCTCATATACTAGACCCTAAACCTTGAACCTTAACATTATACCCTAAACTGATATAAACCCTTTGAACCTATAACTAATATTTCTCAAATCTATCTCATATACTTTATAACTCTTTAACCATTTGAAAATACTTCAACTTTCCATATTTTATTAAGTTGTTTAAATACATCTCATATACTAGACCCTAAAAAAGTTTTATATGTATTTTGTTAATATAACTAATATAAAAATTGGCCAATGAACAAATGAGGTGGAGATAGTAAACGAGATGCAGCATACACCGCTGGATTATTTTAGCCAGCTTAATTCCTTCAATATGAGCTGTTCTTTCCTTTTGATTTGTTTTTTCCGGGAAACTGAATGTTTCAATAAAATTACAGATTCCTCGATTTTTAGGTTTAGTTTCTAATTCTAAACCTAATATGTCATCTCCATCTTCTTAATTCTAAAGCTAATCTGCAACAGTCATTACATATTTTCACATGGAGAATTCGTGGATTTGGCTGCAAAGGTATCATATACTTAGATCTCTCGACCTAAATTTTATTCGCCAATTACAACTGGTAATATAACTTGTTCTTATTTTGATTTAACATGTAATACTAGTCCCGAGTACTCAGAAGGAGCAACCAATTTTGTTATCTCATCAACAAGAAGATTGGGTAATCTGTCTGAAATGCTTTGCCCATGTAGAGATTTCTGAAACTTATATCATCAAAAGTTAGAAAAAATAGTTGAGCATCTAGTGATTAGGGATATGGATACGAAGTATAAGAGTTCTTGTTGGAGTATTCATGGTGAAGTAAGATCTAATACAAAGGACACTATTATTGAATCTGAAACTGAGGCATTTTATTTGTTCAAGACTGCATTTTTTATGGATGATGGTAATCCAATTTAGATGAATGAAAATGGAGAAAAAATGATGATGATGGACCAGTAGAAGAATTTTAGTTTAAAAAATAAAAGAAGATGAAACTCCATTGAACATAAATTGCATCAAATATTCAAAAGTTTCGACAATCATGGGACTATATAGAATTAAAGTTAAAAGTGGTATGCCAGAGAACTACATTGATCAACTATTGGTCTTAATTCATGACATGCTACATGAATACAATGTTCATCCAAAGAGTATAGATGGTATTAAAAATTTTCTGAAGATATTTGGTTTCAATTACGATAATATTCATGCTTGCACAAATGATTGCATACTCTTTAGGAAGGAGTTTGAAGAGCTAGAAAGTTGTCCAAGATGAAAAGTTTCAATATGGGAAATAGATAAACATAGTAATGAGATTAAGGTAGAAGAGATCAATATTCTTTGAACTCCCTTACTGGAAGTTAAAGCAGACTAACTAAACTATATTCTCTGCTTGTTTTATTATAATAGGCCTAATGTTTAATTTATTCATGTGTGAGGATATGCATGTTCGTCACAATATTGATATGATGCACATAGAAAAGAATGTGTCAGATGCTATTTTGTTTCTCCTCATGCAAAATTCTTAGGTCAAAAAATGGGTTAAAGGCGAGATAAGAGTTAGAAGATATTGAAATCAGAATTCACTTGCACCCAGACTTTAGGGGAAAGAAAACTTAGTTACCCCAACAACCTAATTGTTATCAAAGTCAAAGAAGACCATTTTCTCCAAAAAGTTATCTAATTTCAGAGGTCCTGATGGTTATTGTGGTAATATTGTAACTATTGTTTCTATTAACCCTCCAAATATAGGTAGTTTGAAATCGCATGATCATTATGTGCTAATACAAAACTTGTTATCAGCTGCCGTAATAGGTTTGTTAAATAGAGCACCTAAGAATGCCATAAATAGATTATGCAATTACTTCAACAGATTGTGTCAACGTATCATTGACCTGGACAAACTTATATCAATGAAAACTAAGTTTGATAAAACAATGTGTCAACTGGAGCGGTTCTTCCCTCCATCCCTTTTTGATACAATTTTCCACCTTCCCATAAATCTATCTAAAGAAGCACGCCGGGGAGGACCCATACACTTTTGATGGATGGATCCTTTCGAAAGGTTTGATGTACTAATTTTCTTCAGTTAATCTTATGTAATGATGTTTGACTACCATTCATATATTTTACTGAGTTATAGGTACATGAAAACACTAAAGGCTTATGTGAAGAATCATGCAAGGCCGGAAGGATGTATGGCTGAGGGGTATTTGGCCGGAGAATGCATTGCATTTTGTTTATAGTTCCTGTAAAACTCAGTACCCGTTCAAGGAGCAGTTAATCGGAACGAAGACATTGAGGATGATGGAATGGTGGTTAAAGGTAAATCACTACAAAAGGGTGTAGAGGTCACCCTTTCTGACAAAGATAGAGATATTGCACATAGCTATGTGCTGATGAACATGGCTTCTATGGACTCTTATGTTCAGTAAGAGGTTACCCATTCTGTTAATAAGGATGTCAATTATAACTTCTAAAGCACACTGTTTTTTATTGTCAAATTGGGATGCATTTGGAAGAATTACAAGCTATTGATGATAGATGTGCTAGAAATGAAACATTGTTGTGGAAGAATCATACTAAACATTTTGCACAATGGGTAAAAACGAAGGTTACTTTATTAACTAGAGTTTATGTTCATTAGTTATTTGATTGGAACATGAATTGTGAATTTGAAATTGCTTCCGGCCAAGTTTTGTTTTTTTATGTTGGTTGTTCTGAGTTGTTTTCTTTATTACCAATTATTGAAATGTGTCACTGGTTGCTTCTTGGTTTATTTGAGTATGATGTTTTCTCTGCTTTATATTGATTCAGACTCAACACAAAGTTATTCTACAGTTGGACCAAGAAATGTTGTTTTGGAACATAGATGATTCATCAGTAATGGGCATAGTTTTCATACGAATGCGGTTAAGCGGAAGACACAAAACAGTGAAGTAACTTATGAAGCGCTTAGTACGTGTTATCTGAGTGCACAAGATACAAGACAAGTAGCTAATGTGCTTACATATTATTTTGTGATAAAGGAGATTTTACTTCTAGACTACCGCATGTTCAGAGTGCCACTTTTTAGATGCAATTGGGAGAACAAAGAGAATGGTGTAAAGGAAGAAGATGGTTTCATTCTTTTGAATCTCCATATGAACCAAGCAGCATATTTCAAAGATCCATTCATTTACCGACTCAAGCAAAGCAGGTTGTCTACTCTAGGGAAGATGATTCTTCAAATTGGTATGTTTAAATGAGAGCACCGCCTAGAGGCTATCATGAGTTAGAAACAGAGGAGAATTTAGTTAGGGCACCATTGCCTATCTAAGAAATATATGATGTGGAAAGTGAAGATGTTGATGATAGTAGTATATATGTTATGAATGATTGTGAAGGGTTATTGGTAGTAGATTGAAAGAGTCTGGGTGATGTTCGACAGGTTTTATGGTTTTTATTGGTTGATTCCTACTACTATGGAAATGCTACTCTATTGTAAACATGGAAATGTTTTATGGGTATAATAAAATTATTTAGTTTTTTATTTTTATTTGACAAGCAATTCAATAATATATTAAAATTACAAAACAAATTCAACTGAATGATTATAATAATATGAATTTTTGGGTAATTATAAACAAAATAATAACACAAATAGTTTTGTTACCATTGTAAAACAAACTGCTATAGATGCAATCCAATTCTAATACAAATCCAATGCTCTTGAATATAAAAACTAAAGCTATTATTAAAAAACCTTTGATAACAAAAATACGCCACTATTATAAAAATAAACAATTACATCTTGTACAAGTTATCATAAATTTGATAATTATAGCATACATTAAATCTGATATCTAAAGTGTCCGACCTATAATGACGGACGCTGTCAAAGCGTTTAATTAGCCGTTATGCTATCCTACGATAGCGTTTTTTGACCGCTAAGGAAATGCATATTTCTTGTAGTGAAAACCACTTTCACCTGTATTCTTACCAAAAGACTGTCCAGAATTCTACACAAAGGACTTCTGTTGAGGTGGGTACACTTGATCTTGGGGATTTGCCACATTGGTGCTTCTCCAAGAAAGATTAGACTTGTTGAAACCTGGATTGAAGTCTTGATCAAATATTCTCTGACCTTGGATATTGATATAGCTCACTTCTTATGCGGGTTCAGGCTCTTGGAGAGCAAAGAATTTGCTTCAATCTTCTCTACGTCTTTAGTGAAACTGACATGTTTCTGATTTTGGTACATGAGAATATGAGTAAGTAGACCTTTAACCTCTACATGTTCAAAAGATTCTGAACCTGGTGATCTTCATCTTATATCATACTCAGGACAATGGTTCTTGTTACTTGCAGCATGATTGTCAATCACCTGATATGCTCCATGCACATGCTTAGTTATGAAGTCACCATTGTTGGTTGTATCAATAGAGAGCTGATACTTCTGATCGATACCTCTGTAAAAAGTATTGAGGATATTCTGCTCAGAGAAGCCATGATGAAGACAATCGCGAAGATACTCCTTGAATCTGTCTCATTCTTTGAAGAATGATTCTACAGGACCTTTCTAAAACTAAGATATTTTGCTTCAAAGATTGTTGGTCCTTGTAGTGGTGTAGAAGTGGCTAAAGAAATTGGATGTGCAGTCATACTAAGCATACT
The DNA here is from genome assembly GCA_900406425.1 of Iberis pinnata. Lineage (NCBI taxonomy): Eukaryota > Viridiplantae > Streptophyta > Magnoliopsida > Brassicales > Brassicaceae > Iberis > Iberis pinnata. Next base: position 4,859 of record OVBE01003293.1, read on the forward strand.
AAGTCTCAATAAAGTTGGTTGGAAGCGTTTTCAACAACTTTAGAGCCTTGTCGGCAAGAGAATGATTGAATAGCTTGCAATGCATGAAATCCTTAGAGACTCCGTTGAGTTGAACGGTGGTGCAAATGTCGTCAAAAGTATCAATGTGATCCATAAGGTGCTCATTCACTAAACCATGAAATTGTATATGTCTAATCAACTGTACGAGCTAGAATGGAAACTGATAGTCTTGACGTTGAGGCGGACGAGAGTGAAGGGCATTCCTATTAGCAAGGAAAGCTTTCGGGTTGTTGAAGTCTCCGACTAGAACCATGTTTTGAGTTGGATAATTGTTGGTAAATCCTTGTGGATCTCCTATAAGGATGTAGTTTTTCCAAATATGATTACCATTACCAGCTGTTTGTTGTTCTGGCGGCACTTAATTGCCATTTGCTCTTATGGGTTGGTTGACTAATTGATGTAATCCTGGTGGAGGATTCAAGATGTTAGCTAGTTGGGGAGGGAGCTAGTTCGGATCTTCGGCTAAGACCGAATTGTTAAGAATAACATTATCTCCCATTGAATTAGATGAGCTTGCGTTCTTACTTGCTTTTCGATTTGAGCGTTCTAACTTTGAGAGTTCTGCGTTATTGAGATTGAGCAATTCCTTAGATTTTTCTGATCGTTTGTTCATGCACTTGTAAAAACGAAATCAAGAAGATAGAAACGCGACTAGTACTGAAAAATAAAGGATCTTATACTAGACTCTAAATAAATTTAAAAGGCACTGAATTGGTCTCAGGAAACGACACCAAAAATCTGATAGGCTCAGGATTTTAATCCTAAATCTACATTTCAGAGAATAGATCTAAGTAGTATAGCTAGGGTCGAATTCCACAGAGACCAGATAGCACGGCTTTTAGTTTAATGTCAAATTTATCTAAGACATATAAAATAGGGAGTTAGTCACTAAGATTAAGCAATAAAAGTAAATTAAAACGAAATTAAATCAATAAATAAAAGCGCCAGTTAATAGGGAATTCTGCAGGTAGTCAGGTTTGAAGCTCATGTTAACATGCATGATTTTATAACGAAAATAGTTCTCAACTTGAAAGACAACAATAGATTGATCTCATCTCGAAGTATTAAACCCTATGTTCGAATTATCAGAAATAAACTCTCGCATTTCTAACAATTTAATCAAGCATTAAGTTCAAATTCAATATGTTCATAAGTATTCAAGTGAGTACTCTCGCAAGCAAGAACACTTATTCATCTAGACTAGGTCAGATTTGTAAACCAAATCTCTTTGTGTCTATTAATCTAATATCAATGATATAGATGGCCAATTTATTCAAGCATTAAGAAGAAATCTAGACTAAGAACTTAACAAATTCAATCCATTTTGTCAAAACCCTAGCTATCAAACCTAATTTCCATGGGAAACTCCTAAAACCTAACAAGGTGACTACTCATACATAGAAAAGCAATACAAAATTATTATTGAAGAAAACATATTCAAAAACCAAATCAATATATTAAGAAAAAAGAGTTCGGAATCTTCTCCAAATACAAGGTTGGAATCTGTCTCTCTGTAAAAGCTCTAAAGAAAATAAAATAAACGTGTTGTGAAAATAACACCAAGTCTAAGGCTTTTATAGTCTAAAAGAAAAGGAATAAATATAAGAAAATTTGCAGATAAGCTTGAGGATAATCTCATAATTTGATATTCTTCCAGTTCTGCTCGTGTGTAGGATCGATCTTCTGATCCGTAAACTTCATATCGATAATGCTGCTTCTAGATCGGTCGATCTTCTGATTCGTAAAGTTCTAGGGACTTTGGGTTGATCGATCTCAGGGGAGATCGATCATTCTCTTGGTCTGAAGCATGCCAATATGAGGCGATCGATCAATCTCCTCGGAGATCGATCCCTCCTTCGTCGCACTTGGTCACCTTCCATCTGAAACGTCATGGAATCCATCTTTTGCTCTAATTCGACCCGAACTCCTAGAATCCTGAAAATATGCCAAATATACAAGAAAAACACTCAGATAATGCAGAATAACAAGTATAAATACTCACTATAAAGCAATAAAATGGAGTGACATCAGAAGGGCGCAGCGTTGGTAGACATACAAAAAAAGATCAACAACATGCAGGCTACGCAAATCGAGCAAGACGCTCAGATAATGGCTCAGTAATTCTGATGGAATTACTGATGGAATTACTGATGGATTGCATTACTGACGCTTTAGAATTGACGGACCAAGACCGTCAGTTAATCGTCAAAACACTCATTTCTGACGGGTTCGTCCATCCTTTGTCTACTATTTTTTGACGTCCATCTTTTTTCCACCATTTGTCCACCATTTTTCTATCCACATTTCCCTCATTGTAACCCTAAGTAGAGGTTTCTCGGTTCTTCAGGTACCCAATCAGGTACTCGGGTGGAATCTGGTTATTTTTGGAAACCCGAAACTCATCAGTATAAAACCAAATCTAGTATCTACTACAAATGGTTCAGTTTATGTTTGGATTTTTTCGGTTCGAGTTTTCTAGTTTTAGGATTTATGTTCAGGCCTAGATCGAACCTACCACCTCGAACGCCTCTAATCGTAATTGTTTCCACCAAAGCGGATTTACTTGTCCACAAACATTACGAACTGCCTAAATATATTTGTCAACAACCAGGTTAAATCCGCTCCAACCATGAGATCCGCACATTTATGATGGAAAAATTTCTAAGTATAGGTAAATATGTTGCTAACTGAGATAACCGCATATAGGCTGAATCCAAAGAAAAAAATATTAAAACCGGCCCAACTCTAAGCCTCTTATTATGTGTGCAGGTCTTAAGCGCGGGCCTGAAAGCCCACCAAAATTAATAGGTCCAACGATAAAAGGCACAACTTATTTTAATACAGACACAAATATCTCAATGTCAATTTTTAAAAAATGTATTCAATAAAATTTTGTTGGTATATATATATATATATTCTATCACGTCATAAAAATAACTCTTTGAATTTATGTAGGTTTATATATTATTGAAAAAATTGTGTGCACGTCGTTGAGCAACTTGCCAATAATAAAATAATAAAATAACTTGACCAAATGTTAATCGAAAACAAACTTTCAACATTCAACTGAATTTAGAAGAAAAAATCAGTGTAAGTGAGGCTTATACATTGGAATTGTCAGGGGTTGAGAAATATTTTAACAATTCAACAACTTTTGGCTATTTGTTGTAAATATAAGGCAGAAATAATATTTCTCTCGAAAACAATGAATATGATAATTTTGTTTAGCATATATGTACTAATTAGGCTATGATCATTGTTTTACAATTCAGCCACTAGATAAAAAAAGGTGGAATAGCAGTTTTTTGGAAAAAATGGTGTTACCTTGGAACCTCCCAATATATCTTCTCCTCATTACAACTCTTTTTGGCTAAATATTGATGGGGTTACTATGAAGCTAGTTTATATTGATTCCCCCTCGCCCCCCCCCCCCCCCCCCCCCCCCCNCTTGAAAGAAATAGATTTTGGAGATCTTTGGTAAATGTAGGCCAATCAAGTCACTCTGATAATACTAAGTTGTTATTCATGGGGGTATTTAATGATATAAAGGGTCCTACTGAGAAACAAGGAGGCAGATACAAACAAGCTAGCTCTTTTATTCTTTTCAAGACTTTTTGAGCAAACTTGGTTTACTAGATGTTAAAATTTATGGAGGTCAATTTACTTGGTTTGGTACTAGGCTAAACTACACTGTCAAGACTCGTATTGATAGAGTTATGGCCAATACTGATTGGTTTGATGCTTTTCCTAGTGATGTTGTTCAGATGCTGCAATGGGGTGGATCTGATCACCACCCTCTTTTGGTGGATACTCATATAAGAAGATTCTCATGTCGTCCCCTCTTTAAGTATGAAAACAGATGGAGAAGCAATGAAGAATTAGCACAAGTGGTGCATCAGGTCTGGACTATAGAATGCTCATCCATTTCTCCTGATCAATTCTCTGAATCTTTATCACGTTGTTGACAAGGTATATGTGGATGGAAAAGGCAGCAAAAAATCAATTCTCAAAAGCTACCTTGGACATTGTTGATACTGGGTTTAACACCCATTCAAAAGCCCATTTCAGCTAAAGGTCCAGGTGGACGACGACCTAGAAGACCCAAGACGACCTAGAAGGCCTGAAGCAAGACTGAGCCGATCTGACGAGCTGGGAGCCCATTAGGTCAAAACATGTAATTCGGGTTTTAAGCATGTATTCTTAGTATAAATTCCTATGTAATTACTCTTCTAAATATATATAGATAAAATTATTCTTGGGATCATTCTAGCTTTTAACCCACAAGGTCAAAGACCTAACCTACTTGTTAAGTCTTGATTCAACAGTTGGCGCCAACTGTGGAGACTTATCAGCTGGACAATCTTAAAATCTCTTTCGCAGGGAAAAAGCAATCGGAACAATGATCACGTGAGGAATAACCGAGAAAGCACCAGACGGATCCACTGGCATCGCCGCCGAGGCAGGACACAGAGACGAGCGAGTCGACATATTAGGATCATATCACGAGGACGAGATCCCTGAGATCACCATGCATGACATCTGGAACCAGACGAACGAACAGAAGGCAGAGACCGCTAAACACAGAGCCGAATCACAGAACCTAAGGGCGCAGCTGGAAGGTATGACCGCCTCCACAAAGGATAAGGATACGCGCACCATAAACCGTTCTTTATTCAGAATATCCCAGCGGACACCGGAAACGGCAGCTGGACGTCAAAGCTGACCTGACTACATTAACACAGCAAGATTCAGAAGCATAACTAAAGACGCCAAACTTCGTGAACAATTAAAATTGATGAGCTCGTATGTACATCAAGCCACCAACTCGGGTCCCGACATTCTTCGCGCCATAGAAGAGACACAAAGGACGCCATTCTCTAGGAGGGTTACTGATGTCCCAGTTCGGCATTCTTCCATGATCAAGTTCACAGGATATAACGGCAAGAACGATCCAGTCCAGTACCTAACGGCTTTTACCGTCTCCATGGCACGAGCTTAGTTCTCTGCATAAGAACGAGATGCAGGTTTGTGCCAATTCTTTGTTGAAAATTTATCAGGATCAGCGTTGGATTGGTTCTCCCGTTTAGAGCCTGGGACCATTAACAGCTTCCAGCAGCTTTCGACCGTGTTCATCAAACACTATTTGATGTACATCGCGAAGAAAGCTTCGACAACCGACCTATGGACGCTATCTGAACAGGAAGGTGAATCGTTAAGGGACTTCATTGGCAGGTTCAAGGGAGTTGTAGCTCGGATAGTAATAATCAATGAAGGGCAATCGCCGCTCTACGGAAATCCGTCTGGTTTAATTCAAGATTCAAGGACGAGCTATTCATCAACCCACCACAAACACTAGAAGACGCGCTTCATAGAGCCAACAAGTTCGTCGAAATAGAGGAAGAGCATGCTGTAATGTCTAAAAAACATCACGCTTTTGAAACCAAGCCGAGATAGGGAAGAGACTCCTCGAGAGCCTAGGAAACACTATTGAAGAGATAGAAGAGGTCGCGCTACATACGTGATCACCAAGGACGGGAAAACCACATACCAACCTCCACCTTCTGACGATGACCCAGAAGCATACTGTAACTTCCACAAACGAAACAGGCATACAACTGCAGACTGCCGGCATGTACAGGCTATTCTGCTGAAAAAATTTCAAGACGGTGAAATCGATACCAACAGGAATAGGTCTAACGATAGAAGATGAAGTGGGAACTCATGGCACAATTCAGCCACAAAGAATATATCCTAGCAAGTTAGCACAGTTCAGGAAATAAGCTCACACACTATCGATGACATGACACCCCCTACACGAACTCGAGATCGTAGCCCGAACGATCGAGCTACGGAAGGATCACTGCCAAGAAGACGAGTCAATGTGATCATGGGTGGTCTAGTCTCCTGCAATGATTCGGTACGTTCAATTTGAAACTCTGAACGGCGAGCTATCACCGCACAAAAGGAGCAAAGCGATATCACACCAACCACCCAGTGATATATTATGTTGTTAACTAATTTAGGCTCTGATTTAGTTCTCATATTAGTTCGTTTCACTTGCATTTAGAATAGTTTAGGTTGCATTTTGCATTCTATTACATATTTCAGGTGCTTAAGGTGTACGGAGCTTAATTGGAATCAAAACGATGAGAAAATAGTCAAAAATAAGCAAAGAAGGAGCTTAGGAAAAAGTACCGGCCAGGTTGTATCGGTTTCTTTGGCCGATACAACCTATAGAGAATCAGTACTGGGTGATATGACCGAAACAGTTGAGCTGATATGCTTGTATCGGCCAACTTGTATCGGTTAGGAGAGGCCGATATAACCGAGGAAGAAACGGTACCAGGCAAACCAACCGATACACCTAGACCAATACACATATATCAGCCAGTGTGTACCGGTTATGTCAACCGATGCAAAACGTGAAGAAAATGTACCGGCCAAACCGGCCAATACCGACCCCAAAAAGACAAAAATAAACTATTTAAGGCTTTTGTAAATCTAATTTCTTTTAATCTAAGTTTTTCTCAAAAACTCTCTGTAAAACTTTTGATTTATTTTGAGTGTGACTTAGTTCATATTTGATTTCTTGTTTAATTTCTTTTACTTTGATTGAAGCCATCATGGTTAAACATAATTTTATTCTTGGGATTTGTGTTTTCCTCATGATTAGTGAATAGTTCTAAATAAGCAAATGAGTTAGGTAGATTAGGGTGATTAGATGGTGGAATTAGATGTTTAGGACTTATAATTCTTAAATCCTCATTCAATTTATGTTCTTAATGCTATAGTTGAATTGATCAATCAAGTTTAGACCTTAGGATGAATTGTGCCTGAAAGGTGCTCGATAAAATTCTCGAACCAGAAATTGAATGCTAAATGAGGCCTAGCCAAGAGATTGTGTTAGTCAGTTTAGTGGTTCGTCATAGATTAAAACTTAATGTTTCTTAATTTTGTTGATTAGTCAAGAGATTTTATTGATCGCATGATTAGGAAAAGGATTAGTGTCACGAGACTGGATTAGTCTATTAATGGGAATCTTGGACCAAGGATTAGCTGTTATTGTTAGCATTGAGCATCTTAGGAAATCGTTTGATCACCCGAGTCGATTACCTTAGCCCGTTTGTTTAGCTTTTTATCATTGCATTCTTTGTTTAATCTTTATTATCTTTTTAGCTTAATCATTTATCGGTTTTTAATACTTGCATGTTTTAAACGATAAACACAACCAACTTTGAATTGCTTAGACTGAATGTGATTCTAATAGAATTAATGAGTTAATCGCATCCCGAACTAGATTTGACACCTAAGTACTACACCGACATTCAAGTAGTCTAGGATTACTTGCTAGATAGGAATTCCATTAAATCATATTTATCAAATTGGCGTCGTTGTTGGGGATCGAGCCCGGGTCACCCGCGTGACAGGCGGGAATACTTACCACTATACTACAATGAATTTCAAGTAGTCTAGGATTACTTGCTAGATAGGAATTCCATTAAATCATGTTTATCACCCAGTCACTTGAGTTCGAAGGTGCCGACCTAAAAGGATTGAGTCAACCCCACAATGATTTCCTAGTTATCGAGCTGATCATCGCGAATACAGAAGTAGCTAGAATCTTTGTTGATACAGGTAGCTCGGTGGATATTATCTTCAAAGACACGCTAAAAAACATGGGGATCAATGCCGACCTAATTAAAGACGGCAGCAAAATACTCACATGTTTCAGTGGCGAAACCGTCTTTTCCACTGGAACGATCAAGTTGCCCGTTCAGGCCGGGGGTTCCACCCAAATGGTCAAATTCGTCGTGATGGACCAGAATTCGGCGTTCAACGTAATCCTCAGTTCACCATGGCTCTATTCCATGAAGGCAGCAGTATCAACCTACAATCAGTGCATCAAATTCCCAACAAGTAGGGGAACATGGACGATAAGAGGAAATCAGCGCGTAGCTCAGACCTGCTTCATGACTGAGCATCGTATATCGGAGAAAACTACAAACTCTCAACTGACCTACAGCTCCACAACGGAATTAGACAAAGTCAATATTCACGTCGAGCACCCGAACCGCACCACCGGAATTGGGAAGGAAATGGATGAAAACATAAAAGCCAAATTAATCTTGCTACTAAGTAAGAATACCAACACTTTTTCCTGGACCATGGATGACATGAAGGGAATTGACCCTTCCATCACTTGCCACGAGCTAAACATTGACCTGACCTACAAACCAATAAAACAAAAACATCATAATTTAGGGACGGAACGCTCTCAAGCAGTCAACGATGAGGTAGAGAAACTCCTGAACATCAGCTCAATCGCCAAGGTCAAATACCCAGGATGCCTTTTCAGGCCACTGCAGGCAACGAGCTCATATCCTTTATGGATGCCTTTTCAGGATATAACTGAAATGCATCCTGCAAATCGAGAGAAAACAGCTTTCATCACGGACAGAGGAACATATTGCTATAAGGTAATGCCCTTCAGACTCAAGAACGCAGGAGCCATCTACCAACGTCTAGTAAACAAAATGTTCGCTAGTGAGATCGGCAGGCCCATGGAAGTTTACATCGACGACATGATGGTCAAGTTAGTCGAAGCCGAGGAGCACGTGCAACAACTGGAAACATGCTTTGAAATTCTCAACCTCTACGGAATGAAACTTAATCCAGCCAAGTGTACTTTCGGAGTCACATCAGGCGAATTCTTGGGGTATATCGTAACTAAGAGGGGGAATCAAAGCAAACCCCAAGCAGATAGGAGCCATTCTCGACCTACCAGCACCCTAAACGAAGAAAGAAGTGCAGAACCTTACAGGCCGCATCGCAGCGCTAAACAGGTTCATCTCCAGATCAACTGACAAAAGTTTACCTTTTTACCAGATCCTCAAAGGAAACAAGTGCTTTAAATGGGATCAAAAATGCCAGGACGCATTCAACGAGCTCAAGTCATACTTAACAACGCCCCCGTACTTACTAAACCAGAAGACGACATAATCCTCTACCTGTATGTCGTAGTCTCTGAGGTAGCCGTTAGCGGCGTCCTTGTAAAAGAAAATCAAGGCGAGCAAAAACCGATCTTTTACGTAAGCAAGTCGTTAAACAATGCTGAGATGCGATATCCAGCCATCGAGAATGTGGCTCTTGCCGTAGTGTCTGCATCCTGGAAGCTACGATCCTACTTCCAGTCACACACTATCGCCATACTCACCAACCAACCACTTTGAACCATACTCCATAGCCCAAACCAGTCCGGTAGGCTAACCAAGTGGGCAGTTGAGCTAAGCGAATACGACGTGGAGTACCAAACTCGTACATGTTCCAAATCTCATGTCTTTGCAGTTTCATAGCTGAGGTCCCATCCGGAGAAGATAGCACAGTTCCACCAGGAACATGGAATATTTATGTCGATGGCTCCAGGCGGAAGCAAGGGCCAGGTGCAGGTGTTCGTCTTGAATCACCTACCGGGGAGATATTCGAGCAAGCTTTCAGGGTCAAGTCTGAAGTATCTAACAACGAAGCACAATACGAGGCACTGCTAGTTGGATTGTGACTCGCCAAGAACGTCGGCTCCCTGCGAATACACGTCTTCTATGACTCTCAGCTTGTTACCAGTCAATTCAGTGGCCAATACGCCATAAAAATGATTGAATGCTACAGTTGAACCAGATGGTTCAGGAAAAAGCAGGCGAGTTCGAAAGCTTTGAGCTCACCAAAATTCTGAGCAACAAGAATCATCTCGCCGACTCCTTGGCTAACATGGAATCCACCAATGAGCTCATGTTGAAGCGAACTATCCCTATGGAGTACATACCTCACCAAGCATCACTTGTATGATGGCCAACGCCATCGACGGACTCATATCTTTCAATCATGAACAAGGTGAGCATGGAAAAACCGACTGGCGCACCGAAATAGCAGACTATATCCTTACAGGTCAAAGCCGCAAGGTATACCATCGTAGACGAAGACCTATACAAACGATCCGCTTCAGGAATCCTGCTATGATGCATCAACGGAGATGACATACAACAAATCCTCGCCGAGCTGCATGAAGGAGTTGGCGGGAGTCATTCTAGTGGACGTTACCTGGCTCTAAAAATAAAGAAGCACGGACACTACTGGCCGACGATGCTGCGTGACAGCCAGGAATTTGCTAAATGATGCGAGATGTGCCAGTGACACAGACCAACGAATCACGCGCCCACCAAACTGATAAACGCCTCGGCAAATCCCTATCCGTTCATGAAGTGGGGAATGGATGCAGTAGGCCCATTTTCCCGTACAATAAACAAACACAAGTTCCTGCTGGTAATGATAGATTATTTCAAAAAATGAGTCGAAGTGGACTCCTATGCGGCGATCAAGGCCAAACAGGTTTCACGATTAAACTACCACATACTCCTACCTCAGTACAAAACAAAAAAATATATAAATTCGTTTACGACCTACGTTATATGAGTATTGTAGGTACAAGAATTCATATGGAAAAACATCATCTATCGGCACGTCGTCCCGTACGAAGTTACAACAGATAACAGAACCATTTTCTGCGCGAAGACAGTAAAAGCGTTATGTGATAGGTGGACGGTGAACCAGTCGTACCATTAATCAAACTACATTATTTGACACTAACAGATTACTTACTAACTATTTTTTAGGTGGAAATTCGATTAAATCACTCCACGCCGAGGTATCCCCAGGGGAATGGACAAGCTGAAGCCTTCAAAAAATTCATAGTTGACGGACTCCAGAAGCGCTTAGAATCCAAAAAGGACTCTGGGTCGATGAGCTAGACAGCGTCTTATGGTCCTAGCGAACTACACCTCGACAATCCACCAATCAGACCCCCTTCTCCCTAGCGCACGGAATCGAAGCCTTAGCACCATCTGAAGCAGCAGTATTCAGTTTGCACCGAATCAAGCTGCCATAAGAAGAAGTCACCAACAACGCAATGCTACTTGATTCACTCGACGACGTTGAAGAGATATGAGACAGAGCACTGATATGGTTAAACGCCTATCAGCAAGCTATGATGCGATACTACAACAAGGGCGTGAAGCAGAGAAGGTTCAAAGTAGGAGACTTAGTCTTGCAGATGACTTACGCGAACACAGCAGAGGAAAACGCAGGCGAACTGAGATCTCGGTGGGAAGGTCCATACGAAATATCCAAGATAGTCAAACCAGGAGTGTACGAACGAAAAGCTGAAGGCGGAACCCCAATTCCGAACTCCTAGAATGCTACCAAACTAAAGAGATTTTATTCTTAGGTTCCATTGTACCATGAACTACGACCTGGCTTGATCCCTGTTATCATGGTACGTAGGCAACCCACTTGGTACAACTATTTTAATTAATCAAAACAATCTTTGATTACAGGTTCAATGATTCCCAAGTCAGAATCTCGGCATTTTTCGTAATCTTGAAATATCCAACATACCAAATATATATATATATATATATTTTTAAAAGCCGAGCAACAACTCGCACATATCCTACGCTAGATAGGAATGTCGGTGATATCAAAGTTTTCTCGTCATGGCTCCAAAGATCACTAACAAAGCCGAGATCCGTCTCGCATACTCCTAAACATGAGTATTGAACACATGCAAAGTCACAACGTTCTAGCATAAATATCCCCATAAAAGCCAAGCTTCGACTCGCGTACTCCTAAAGACGAGTATTGGGCGAGTGCAAAGTCACAACATTTGAGCATAAGACTCCACATGAAAGCCGAGTTCCGACTCACGTACTGCTACCGAGAGTATTGGACAAGACTAAAGTTTCTTGTCAATAGATCATTCATTGCAAAGAACGATCTGCAGGTCGCCTCTTTTCGGTTTTTGGTCGGGTGGATGTTCAATTTGCACAGGAACTAGAGAAACATCCATTTAAATATTATAAAACAGAGAAGTCTCAATTTGGCTACACATTTTGTCAAAGTAAAATGGCCAAACTCTAATTTGCAACCAACTAACGAAATGAGATCAAAGCTTTCTCATCCTTGCTAAAAATATCAACCCAAACGGGCATGGCTACCGAGCTATGGCTCTATTGAAAACACAGAAAATCGCAGATATAGCAAAAGAATTCGCCGAACTATGGCTATATTATCAAAAGATATCGACATTACATTGTTCATTATCAAAAGACACTGACATTACATTTTTCGTAAAAACGATGACCTAACAGCTACACCCTTCTAAAAAAATAGAGAAACCGCCAACAGACGAGGCAAATCCTAACCCCAAGAAAAACAGGTGACTACCCCAAAGGAACACAAGAGGTACAAGACAGGCTGACCCCAACCCTAAGAAAACCGTGAAAGCTGCTCCAAGGGAATAGCTACACCCTCGAAGTCACTGGAGTAGCAGTCTCGACCTCGATTGAAGCATCAAAACCACCCTGGGTGGACCGAACTAGGTTCGAACCATGCTCGTTAAACACGGGTCAGAAGCAGAAGTCTTTCAGTGTCACATCAGTTATGTCTAACTAATCAAACTGGACCTTGTACTTCTTGACATATGCTTCAAGCTTCGCCATGAGCTCTGCAGGTACCACGCCGCCTTCTGCCACTATGATTCAGATGCAGTCGAAATTCCCCTTAGCTTGGGCATAAGACTGGATGATAGGATCAGCTTTGTCTCGGTCCTCCACGTGACGCCAAAGTTTCTCAAGATTTGTTGCACACTCAACCTGAGTCTCTCGCTGTGCTAGCAAGACTTGCGAAGCTCGGGAGAGGCGGAGCCTTTTCATCTTGCTCTCATGCAGCTTCTCAAGAGTAGCATAAGTCTCTTGCAGCTCGGATAATTCAGCACCAGCTTGATCTCGGGCTGCCTGCAGATTAACGAGCTCTGCTGCAGCGAACTCCTGAGTGGCTTCAAGTTCAGCCCTTAAAGCAGCAAGGTCTTGAGTAGCAGATTCCGCTGTGTCGCTTAGCATCCTCTTTATAACAGCAACCTGTGTAGTAAGCTGCTTGATCACCTCCTCTTGTTTTTCAGCTTAAGCCGATCTTCGGCGTTCGCTTTTTACCTTGGTCAACCAGCTTCGACAGTTTGACCAGCTCGTCCTCATTACCGTTCAAGGCTCGGAGTTTATTCTCGTAGAAGGCGACAAGCTCATTGGTCATCACCAAAGTCTATACATCAAACAAACACAAAAATTAGAACTTATACAATTTCACCAACAAAGAAGAAGAAAAACACCTACCTGGCAAGCTTGCCGAGAAAGGACTTCATAAATCTCATGTGTCATCAGCCGATCTACAGTAGGGATGATCAGACCGTTGGCCCCAAGGTGATTCACTAAACGAGCGCACGCAAGTTTATCTTGCGCGAACGGAACGCCTCTATGCATGAATGAGAACGCCCAACTCTCCTGCGAATTGCTACGTCTTGTCGACTGGGAGCTTCCCCCTTTATCAAGTACGAGGTCCCCAGCATCGCTGATGTTGTCCTCCACCTCATCCTCCTTCTCACCCTCCTCATCCTCATCATCACCATCATTACCGAGAAGGTTCTCAACCTCTTCAGAAAAACTTTCTAAACTGCCATTTATGGGGTTCAGATCTGCAGTCATCTCGCCAATAATCTGGGAGACTGTAGGAGTTCCACCAGTGGGAGCAGGTAGTAGAATCGTCAAGTCAGCAGAATGGACACTAGTCCCTGTATATACTCCTGCAACAGGAACAACCCGTTGCTCCTCAGGAGCAGTTTCTTTTTCTTGGTGACCCCCAGCAGGAACACCATTGTTTACCATCTGTCCCTCAACAGGGACTTCCTTTCTCAAATCTTGTTCCTTAATAGGAACAGCAGCTGCATTCGGCTCCTCCGCCGAGTCAACGATCACCACGTTGGGAGTCTTGCAATCCCAGTTGGATCGACGTCTCCTTTTGTTCAATAACGGAGGACATGTGTCCTCGCTACCAGCAGAATCAGACATCTGTAGCTACTTTCATTTCGAACTCAAAGCAGATTGTTCCAGTTCGGCGGCATAGTCAACTGGGGGCTTTGGACGTCCCATTCTTTTATTTTTCTTTTCAGGACAGATGTTCAATACCCAGCTAACTTAAAGGTAACGACTCGCCATTAGAAAACCTGTTCTTTTATATAAAGAGAAGGCACCTAGGTAACCTCACCTGAATTAATGAACGAGATGCTCCGCTGGATGCGCTTGCTGTCGAATTGGTTGACATTAACGACCCCTGCCTCCTGAATTCTCTCAAGTTCCTCAAGAAAGTTCGGCAGAAAAGTTCCGGAGTTAAAATAAAGCTCTGCAAATAACAAAAAAATTCAGTTAGGGTCATCGGATTTATCAGTTTTCAGCTCGGCTTTTCCTAGGTGGTATTTACCAAAAGTCTCTACTCATTTCCTTTTCAAGATCCTTTCTACGTCGCATACGGACTTCGGAACGACCTTTAGAAAAAAAGTATTTCCCCTTCTAGTCGTAAATTTTCGTGTCCGATTTGGTGTTTAACAGCTTGTACTTGGGCTTGAAATTGATGTACACGAAGCTGGTATTCAGCTTCGCCTTCTTCTGAGTCATCAGTTTATTGATGACAGATTTTCTAGGAACCTGACGCTGATCTCCACCCCGAATTCATGACCATGAGCCAAAAGGGCTATCATATGTCTGATTGAAGCGGCGGATAGTTGCGAGATGGCGATCTTCCGTCTCGCACAATATGAGATCAGCAACTTCGGCAATGGAAGCCAAACGTGACACTTCCTGAAAAGAGATTCTTATAAACAAAGATAGCCTTGGGGGCAGTACCAAGGTCATTCATGGGGCTTGGGAACAGGAACGGAATCCCGTTAAAGAAGGAGAAATCCCAAGTGAGCTCTCGAAGTGTTTGCTCAGTGCATTTGGTAGGCAGGAGACCTGTAAGCTTGTCGTCAGGCTGGACCGAGTTCCCTTGAGGAATCTTTTCTTCAGAAGCAACTTCTATATCGGCGAAATTCAGGTCGTCGAGAGAGGCGGAAGGCTCGTTAGGGTTTAAACGAGAGGACGACATAGTTTAAAATCAGCGATATTACCGAGTTGTTACAAATAAATTACCTAGCTGAAAAATTGTAGAGAGAGATATAAGAGAGAAGGGAGAGCATTTGTACATGCGAAGAAAATTCTAGAAAAAGTGAAGTGTAAGAATGAAAGACGCAAAGAGGTATTTATACCCCTGGAAGACGGCGGTTACCGAGAAAAGGCATCATTGCGCGTGGAAATTTGGAAAGGTGCGACGCTTCTGATTTCCCCTACAAAAATGATTCGCGAGATGCTATGAAGCATTAAATGCACTTCAGCCAAAATATAATTTCAATTGTGGAAGCTCAATCGATGACTTGCTACGCCATCGCCGACCTAGGGGGACTAATTGTTGATACTGGGTTTAGCACCCATCCAAAAGCCCATTTCAGCTAAAGGCCCAGGTGGGCGACGACCTAGAAGACCCAAGACGACCTAGAAGGCCTGAAGCAAGATTGTGCCGATCTGACGAGCTGGGCCTTCCAGCGCGAAGCCCATTAGGTCAAAACATGTAATTAGGGTTTTAAGCATGTATTCTTAGTATAAATACCTATGTAATTACTCTTCTAAATATATATGAAATACTTCTTGAGATCATTCTAGCTTTTAACCGACAAGATCAAAGACCTAACCTACTTGTTAAGTCTTGATTCAACAAACATTAAGAAGAAGCTACACCAAGCGTATGAACAAAACAACATAGACCATCAATATGTTGCTTCCCTTAAGTCTCAGCCGAACTTGTCTTACAACACATAGGAGGAATATCTCATAACGAAAAGCAAAGCTTTTTGGCTTCAGATAGGTGATAAGAACACAAGGTATTTCCACATGAAGATGAAACAAAGAAGGAGCTAAAATAGAGTGGTGATGATTGAAGATGATGCAGGAATTATTCATCACAAAGAAAATGAAGTATGTCAAGTCTTTTCTGAGTATTTCTCCCCTCTATTTAAACAGCCATCTAATTTTTAGAAAGCCAACTTCTCTCCTTTCCATGATCTTCATCCTAGCGTAACACCTATCATGAATGAGGAACTAATAAAACCAATAGAAGATGGGGAGATTTGGAGAGCTATCCAACATCTACATGAGGACAAAGCCCTTGGTCCTGATAGGCTTATCACATTTTTTTTTAAACATCATTGGCACACAATTGAAATACAAGTTAAAGCATAAGTTTCTCATTTTTTTAATACATGTCAATTGGACCGAGCTATTAACCATACTTATTTCCTTAAATCTGAAATCCAAGAACCCCAAAGGACTTTAGACCTATTAGTTTAGCAAATGTTTCGTATAATATCATTTCTAAAACTTTA
Source organism: Iberis pinnata (assembly GCA_900406425.1). Taxonomy (NCBI): domain Eukaryota; kingdom Viridiplantae; phylum Streptophyta; class Magnoliopsida; order Brassicales; family Brassicaceae; genus Iberis; species Iberis pinnata. Next base: position 21,267 of record OVBE01003293.1, read on the forward strand.
TCTAATAGGCTTAAACCTTGGCTTCATCAACTAATTTCCCCTACCCAATCAGCTTTTCTACCCGAGAAGTTAATATAAGACAATGTGCTTATTGCACATGAATTGATTCACTCTCTTGAAACCAGAAAGTGTATAGATGCATACATGGCTATAAATTTGGAAATTTCTAAAGTCTTTGATAAAGTTAACTGAAACTTTGTTGATTTCATGATGAGGACACTAGGATTTGCAGACATATGGTATAGATGGCTGATGACTTGCATTACCACACCCACATACTCGATCTTGCTCAATGGTAAACATGTGGGACATATTCAACCAGAACGAAGGATCATACAAGGGGACCCAATGTTCCCATATGTATATTTATTGGTTCATGAGGCTTATCCTTTATGTTGCAAGATTTGGTCTTCAAAGGATTACTCCATGGTTTTAAAGCGAGTGAAAATGGTCCATCAATCTCTCAATTGTTATTCGCAGATGATTGCTTATTGTTTTGTAAAGCGGAAGACAGGGAATGTATGCAACTAATGCAGTGCCTTCACTATTATGGGAAAGTCTCAGGCCAGAAAGTGAATTATTTGAAATCAGCAATTACTTTCCGTAAGCAATGCTCACAAGCTCAATGTCAAAGATTACAAGAGCTCACTAGGATTTATAAACTGGGTGGAGTTGGCAGATATTTAGGACTTCCAGAAGCTTTCTGGAGGAATAAGACTAATACTTTTTTTTACTTGCTTCAAAGAGTTAAGCACAAGCTTCAACATTGGTCTTCTAAACTGTTGTCACAGGCAGGTAAGGAAACTCTGTTGAAAATTGTGGTTACTGCTATACCTTCCTATGCCATGACATGTTTTATACTACCCCAAAAGCTGCTCAAGTTAATGACTTCATTGATGAGAAAGTTTTGGTGGCAAGCTACTATGGATCAAAAGAAAATAAACTGGGTTGTATGGCACAAGGTAACAAGGGAAAAATCACAAGGTGGCATTGGCTTTAGATACCTTCAAAGCTTCAATATTGCTTTAGTTTCCAAACAAGCTTGGAGACTTCTCAATGAACCAACATCACTATTGGCTCAGGTTCTAAAAGCTAAGTACTTTCCTAACTTACCACTCCAAGATGCAAAACAAAAGTCAACTTCAAACCAAGCTTGGCGCAACTTACTTATTAGATTAAATCTTCTTCAGCAGGGGCTATATTTGAGTGTAGGTGATGGTACACGCATTAGGATATGGAAGGATAAGTAGCTTGATCATCCAAATTATCGAAGTACAACATTACCTCATGTGGTACAAGATTCTTCCGCCACAATCAATGAATTAATGTCAGATTCTGGAGTATCTTGGTGCCCTCTTAAGCTACAATCTCTGCTTCACCCTAAAGATCAGCAACATGTATATTAGATCAGGCCTTCAAGATTGAGAACACATGATGTCCCACTATGGAAATACTCTAAGAATGGGTAATATACAGTTAAAACGGGATACTATGTAGCACAACATGGATCTCATCAAGTGATCTTAACAGATTCTTTTCCAGGTGCAGTTAAACAAATATGGAGTATGAAAGTTCAACCAAAGCTGAAGTTTTTTCTCTAAAAAATGGTTCATGATGCTTTACCACTTAGTGTTCCTTTGCAATGAAAAGGGATTAGATTGATACAACTTGTTTGCTCTGTGGTGAACATGAAGAATCACTTTCTCATATCTTCTTTCAATGTCGAGTCTCTGCATAGATTTGGCATCTAGCTCCTTTGCAGGGATTTCTTGCCGAGCACATATCTGATAATGTATATGATAATCTATTTTATGTTCTATCATTGAAGCTTTCTCTTCCTATTGCAGACATCCCTGAGGAAAAGATTCCATTGCTTGGGCTGTATCTTCTTTGGAGGATCTGGAAATGGCGGAATGCTTTGATTTATGAGGCTCAACAATGGGGTATTAAGGACATTGTGAATAAAACAATTTCTGATGCACTGGCATATACAATAGCAACCGCACAAGAGAATGCAGCCATACAAATCTCTCCACCCAAATCCCTCACACATGTTCCCCAAGCTGATGAATTGTCTCTTTTCACTGATGCGTCTTGGATTTCATCATCGGCACCCATTGGAATCGTGTGGATCCTTCTGCAAAACAAAAATGTTCAAATGGAAGGATCTTCTTTGATGTACTCGGTTCCAACTCTATTTGAAGCAGAAGCAGTGGCTTTACATGAAGCATTGATCCATCTTAATAGACTCCAGTACTCTAAGCTAAATGTATATGGAGATTGCCAACTCATTTGTAATGTCTTTCAAGGAGCTTTACAAGCATCACCTATCAATGGAGCTAGGGGTATATGGCGGTTCCTCTTTTACGCCATTACTAAAGGCATATTTTCAAGTTAATCAAGTTGGTTAATGTACTTTCTTTTCCATCATATTCCTAGAAGTAGAAACTCTCAATCGAATATGTTAGCAGTATTAGCTAGGAGACGTCATTCTCCACTTTGTATTAAACTCTTTGGTTATGTTATATTACTATGTTTGATGACAAAGAAAAAATCAGTGGAAAAATAAAAGTAAACTCGAACAAATAGAGGAAGCATAATTGTATATTCTTTTAAAAGAATACTTTATAGTTAAATTAAAAAATCAATGGATAGCTACGATTTAATTTTCTTTATATATTGGGTGGTATAAGTAATCAAAAGTTTGTTGTAACTGTCCGCGTTTGCGTTTTTGGCCTTGATTGGGGACATGAATTATAGTTGATTTATTTTGAGTTAATGGTATACTTCAAAGTTAAGTCCAAAATGTTACTAATCAAGAATCAAACAAAAAAAATTGAGTTTGGGTTTGAGTTTTATTGAGTTGTAGTTGATTTATTATTTTGAGTTATGTTCTTTGATAAATTTCTAACTCAAACCTTTATTCAAAAGCAAAGAAAATAGGATGAGTTAGAAGTTGAGTTAAAGGATTTTTTGATGGATTGATTTTTTTTCCAACGAGAGTTTGATAAAAAAAGAAATTTCTTGGTTATTTTTTTTTTTTCTTCTTCAAAATTCATTATTTTCAAAATTATTTATAGGCACAAAAATATTCCAATAATCCTAATAGTTATTTTGCTAAGGTCGTTTGAATTTTTTTTATTAAAAACTATTTTGTTAATTAATTATTGAATATGTTAAATATATTTAAACTTTTTAGAAATCTATTTAAATGCTTGAAACTAAAAAATTAAATATCAAACACACTTATTCTTTAAAAAAAAATTTCATGAAAATCTTTTATAAGAAAAAGAGTTTCTCATTTACGTTTTTTGTAATTCTTTTTTGTTATTTTTATTTTAACTCCACCTTTTTAATTTGGATCAAAGATTTTCTCATATTTTTATGTTAAATTTGAATGCTTACTTTTGTTCCTAAAATCTTGATGGTTTTATTCAAAATTTTTAAAATAATAAATTAACATTATTTGTATATATATAAGTTGATAATTAGGTATCATTCTTTATTGTGCTCATAAAAAAAATCAGAAGGTAAGATTTGTCTTCTTCTTTCTTCAACGTTTTTTTTTTTTCTTACTTATAAAACCATGTTTTTATATAGTTTTGGAGTAAATGTATCTATTTTAACGTATTGTATTATTCTTGTGATGAAGATGTCTAACAATGATGGTGTTGATGATTGGGGTGCTGAAGATGTTGGTGGAAGTGTTCGTCGTAAGGTAATTTCACTAATTATATGTTAATTATAAATTTTAGAAGTTTAGTGTTTGATTTATTTGACCTAAATTATAAATAAAAAAAAATTGTATGGGAAGATGAGCATATTGGAATATATTTGGAGCTTCTCGATATTGAGTTGTCAGTTAGGTATAAGCAAAAGTTGCCAAAAAAAATGGAAGGGGTCGTATTTGTAAAGTGTTTTTAGAAAAAAACTGGTATAAATTTACCTTGGGATTCGTTCAAGAGAAAATATGACAGTTTGAGGAATATGTATGGTTCGTACAAGAGATTGGTTAATTTTTATGGAGTTTCAGCGGATGACAACATTGGAATGATTGATATGAATTCCGAATGGTGGGATGATCATGAAAAAGTATACCATTTTTTTGTTCTAATTTAACTTATATTTTATGTTTTTACTGTTAAAATATATATACAATCTATTTATATTTATAGAGAAACATATATTTTAAAAAATAATAATATATCAAAACATATAAATTTAAATAATCTTTTTAAAACTATAAGTACCAAAAAATTAATAAGTTGTGATAATTTCATAAACATATATATATATATATATGATATACTTATGTTAATTAAATACATAAATTTTATTTTGAAAGATATAATCAAATATTGTTTAAAAAGGTTATAATAATTAATTATAGTTACTTGAAAATTCTAATTGATAGGAAAACTATTTGATTAGATGTGTGAATGTAGAAAATTTACTCTCTTTCACTATAACGTCCATGTTTAAATAAATAAGAAATTGTAGAAAAGTTGTATAAAGACTCGTTCAAGAACCAACGTAAATAATAGTGATACGTAAAAACTTTTATGATGGTTTTGAATTATTTTTTTGTAAAAAAGTGTGAAAATAAGAAAAGTATCGTCACTACAAGAAATATGACTATCGATAGCGTCCGAGGACAGCGTTTTTTGTGTCCCTGTTATTGTACATGGACACGGGTTTTATCCATAGCGTTTCACTTTTTTAGGACGCTATTTTTTCATTCCCGGTAAAACAAAAATACTTAGGCACGTAAATTTGCTTAGTTTCGGCACTTACTATTGCAGATAATACAAAAAACGCTATGGTACTTACGAAATCACTTAACTTTTTTCAATATATATAATCAATTCGACTTAGTTATTTCTATCTTTATTCATTATTTTCAGAAGATCTTCAGTGTATGCGTTACTTCGGGACATTGTTGATCTCACTGATTCGAAGCTCTATTGATTAGTTTTATAGAACATACAACAAGCTTTTAAAAACAACTTTAAACATGCGCAAAGGCCTAGAGGCTGACTTGGTAGAGTGGTCCAAACATGGCCGCAGAGTTGTTTCCTCTTCTGTCAAAACAAGCTTAATACTTAGGCAAAATCTGGTTCTTCTGTTTTTAGTAACATCATGTGCTTCTCANTCTCACACTTAATTCGAATTGTCCAGATCCAAGAGAGATTAGTAGTGCTGAAACTTGTTTATACATTACTACATATATAAATTGAGTATAGTACTATGATGTTTATGTAAATATTAGTATAATAGGTAACTTTTATTTTGATAAATAATATGTAACTTTTAAGGTAATCTAAAACGATAACAGTACTATGATGTTTATGTAAACAAAATATCATGGAAAACAATTATCACTGTAGAAGAAGCCTAAAAGATCATTTATAATATTAGTATGTATACGAAAATAAAAACAAGATTTATGATCAATTTATTCGGATTTTTCGTTTTGAAGATCAATTTATTTGGTTCAAAAATTTTAAATCAGAATAACACATTATTTGTTTTATTTATATAATTATTGACAGAAATATGTTTATGTGTATGATACGAAATCGATTTGCTATGCAATGCATGTAATCATTACCTATGCGGAAAATGTATAGAAATATGTTTACTAACAGTGACGCGTGGTTTGCGTTTCCCTCTCAACCCAATATAAACCCTAATCCATATACAAAACGGTAAACCATATTTTGCGCCCTTTCAACATTACACATAAATATATTATTAAAATAAAGAAAATCAAATGAATATTGACGTCAGATGCGTCACACACATTAAATGTCACGAAAGACAAAACGACGTTTAATAACGACACATATTCATAATACATGACTAAAACCATTATATATACAATACATACATAAACAATCATTCACATTGTCATTATCTCTAGTTATAAAAAAACTCAAAAAGATGAATCTCATCCCAGAAGATGAAGAACACGATCCAACAATTCTCAGACGGTATCCACCCAGAAAAAGGTAGAAACTATGCTGAAACTTATGAAGTATCAACTACTATGTTTGGAAGATTACCGTGAAA
>OVBE01003294.1:0-27336 GCA_900406425.1 Iberis pinnata
GAGCAATGAGGAACCAACAGTTTTGTATGAAGATAACGCAACATGTGTTGCTCAAACATAAGAAGGATATATCAAAAGTGATAGAACTAAACATATACCTCCAAAGTTCTATTCATATACTCAAGAGCTCGAGAAGAACAAAGAGATTGAAGTAAGATATATTCAATCTTCCCAAAACGCTGCAGATCTCTTCATAAAGTCTTTACCAACTTCGACATTCAGAAAACATGTTTTTAATATCGGAATGCGTCGTCAACAAGACATTTGAGACGATGACATATTTGTTCAAGGGGGAGCTTACGCAGTTGTACTCTTTTACCTTACTATGGTTTTTCCAAATGGGTTTTCCTAAGAAGGTTTTTAACGAGGCAACAAAGACGTAATGCAAGACATGATAGTGACACTGGTGTCCAAGGGGGAGTGTTATAAATATATATATATATATATATATATATATATATATATATACGTACGTAAGCAATGACGTTTTATATAACATGTGGACCCCATCGTCACTATTCACGCACAGTAACTCCTAATAATTTTTCTATATATACGTTTACGAACGAACGTTGTAATACGCTTGAATTCATTCTCTCTTTTATAATACTCTCTCTCTAGCTTCCTCTCTCGTAGTTATCAGATCCAAGGAAATTCTCGGGTATAATATTTTCGTTGTTTTTGTATTTAAAGTTTACGATAATTATTAAAGTTATCTCTAGTATATTATAACAAATTAAACTTTACATGATATTTCAAGAATTTTTTCTGTAAAGTTAACCATGTGTTATGTTTTGGGCTGATATTTATCATTAGGTTTTTTCACTTGTAATTTATAATAAGTATAGATTGTATAATATTCTTCATGAATACCTATATATTTATTAGAAGAAATTGTTGGGATCTGATTAATTGTAAAATTGTATTTATTTAACTTAAATCAAAATCTAGTATTCTTTAAAAAATCGCTTCAATATAATTTTTGTTTCCATCTATCCATAGAATAAAATAATTGCATTTGTTGTTTATAATTTCTTATATTTTGGATAATGTTTTAATATTGGTTGAGGTTTTATTAATTATATTTTTATCTAAAAAAGAAAAATTGTTAAGAAATTTTAGTTTCTTAATATGTGTGCATTTTTCTTAAATTATTTGCAGGTAAAAAATAAATAAAAAAACTTCAAGTATTCACATGATTTATAAGATAATCGATATAATTAATTATTTTTTTTATTAACATGAGTATTTTCAATTCCTATTAACCAAGCAGTTGAACAGATTTTAACTCAGCAATTTCATAATACTAATATATAATAATATTGTTTTTAATAATACGAAAATATAGTTTCGAAATCGCAAAAAAATATATAAAGTTATCGGATATATAATACTAAATTATAATTAAAATCAAATCTAATATACGTAAAAATAACATATATGCATAATATTTTAGCAAAAAATATAAACAGATATATACATAATAAAAAATTAACACATATCAAAGATATATGTTAGCATAATATTTAACGATATGTTCATATTTATAGATAAACATACAAAATGTTCTCAATCAATAAAAAGTTATTCTCTTAAGATTCTATATATTTAAGGGAAAATATAATTAATAAAAACCCATAAAAAGAAAGATTTTAATCGTAAAACATAATCTAAGAATCTAAAATAGTTAAATTATTCAAACATAATTATAAAACACTGAAGAATGTAATTATCTTATGGATGAAATTCATAACAAAAATGAAAATTATTATATATAAATAAAAATATAATTCAAAAACACCCAAACTTTACCCATAAAAAATTAGGCTAGGAAACTTTAACTTACAAACACCCAAATTTTGCACGGAACAGAAAAATGCGAGAAAAAACTAATTCACATATGCATAAAAGTTGCACGAAAGAGATAACTATAAAAACACCCGCACAAAATTTGCACGAAACAGAAAATTGTGAGAAAACCCTAATTCGCATATGCACAAAACTTACACAAAACAAAAAACTGTGATAAAATCTTAATTCGCATATGCACAAAATTTAGAAAGAATAATAATTGTACACACTGATTATGCACAAAATCTTAATTTTTTTAGAAACCCCGAAATCCACACAAATTTGCACAGAATAATGATTGTACGCACAGATTATGCACGAAAAAATTTAAAACGAAAAACATCTTAATTCACATGTGCACAAAATTTGCACAAAAAAACTGTGAGAAAACCCTAATTCGCATATGCACAAAATTTGCACGAAACAGAAAACTGTTATAAACTCTAATTCGCATATGCACAAAATATGCTCAAAAATTTTAAAAGAATAATGATTTAAGAAAAAAATTATTAGTTTTCTTCAGAAAGCCCAAAATATGTACATGATTTTACTCTATGCGAAAAGTTTATTTACAGGAACTAGAAATTTGCACAAATTTTACACAGAATAATAATTGCAACCACAAATTATGCACAAACAAATTAAAAACGGAAAACACCATAATTCACGTATGCACAATATTCGCACAAAACAGAAAACTGCGAGAAAATCGTAATTCGCATATGCACTAAATTTGCACGAAAACCGAATTCGGATATGTACAAAATTTTCACAAAAATTTGAAAAGAAAAATAATTTTAGAAAAAATGAAAATTGTTAATTTTCTTCAGAAAACCCAAAATCTATGCGAAGAGTTTTATTCACAGGACTCGAAATTTGCACAAAATTTGCACAGAAGAATAATTGTACGCACATATTATGCACGAACAAGTTAAAAACGAAAATACCATAATTCGTATATGCATAAAATTTGCACGAAATATAAAACTGCGAGAAACTCCTAACTCGGATATGCACAAAATTTGCAAAATTTTTTTAAAAGAATAATAATTAAGAAAGAATAAAAAAAAATATTAATTTTTTCAGAAAACCCAAAATTTGTATATGATTTTACTCTATGCGAAGAGTTTTAGTCACAGAAACTCAAAATTTGTTGAAATTTTGCACAGAATAATAGTTGTACACATAGATTATGCACAAACAAATTAAAAATGAAAAACTGCGAGAAAACCATAATTCGCTTTTGCACAAAATTTTCACGAAACCCTAATTCGAATATGCACAAAATTTGCACAAAAGAATAATAAGTTAAAAAAAAATATTAATTTTCTTTAGAAAATCCGAAATATGTACATGATTTTACTATATGGGAAGAGTTTTATTCACTTGAACTCGAAATTTGCACAAATATGGCCAAAATAATAATTGTACGCACATATTATGCACAAACAAATTAAAAATGGATATGATGTTAAAATATAGAACAAAATACATACCTGATTGAGTTGTTCTAGTTATAATAACCTACCATCAGAAACAAAAGTAAATTAATAACGTGAACGAACAAAAGTAATAACTTAAAGTAAAAGAGAAAAACCGTTTAATAATTTTTTACACTTAAAAAAAAACATAAAAACTATGAAATCTTCACCATAATAAATCAAAATAATCATAAACTAAATAATTCAAATTATAGTGTAAAAACAGATTGAGAACTAAGATCTATAATGATCGATTGACATGGCATAATTCAAATTAGTTTTTGTAGTGGAACGCATACTGCATTCGTGTATGAATATAAGATAACCCTACTATTAACATACAACAACTTTTAAAGTAGATTATTTGGGAAAAAACCTTAAAAATACACGAACTCTTTAATTTTTGTCCATTTAATACACGAACTTGTTTCGTTGCCATATTAATTCTCAGACTTTTATCCGTTGTCATTTTAATTCACAAACAATTTAAAATCGAAATTTGGTGTAACTTCCGTTAATTATATTAACAGCTCCGTTAGTTATTAAACACGTGAGCTAATAATTTTGTATTAATCCCATTTTACCCTCATCGTGATCAGTGCTTTTATGTAGTTCTTTTTGTTCATAGTAGGAAGATTCTACTCTGATTTTGCAAATCAAAGAAGTCTGTGTATTTGTTTTGTTCTTTATCTTCAATTTCAATTGAAAGGTGAAGAAGAAGGATTCAATTGCTTCCTCTTGATTATTTGGTTCCATAGTATCTTCTTCCATCGTTTTTAGTGATGTCACTTCGGGTTCACTAGTATGCAAGTACAAGAACGATTAATGTAGGAAAATGCTACTTATAGTGAGTAGAGAAGATCTATGAGAGAATCTATACAAGATATAAACAAAATAGGGCTCTTGATTCCATTATGTCTTAATCGTTTTAATTTGTTGTCTAGTTGTCTGATCTTGCTCAGAAACTTGAACTAGGGTTTGTGTTATATATTGTTATTAAGTTATTTGGATTTAAAGAAAGATCGGAAATCTGAGCGAGACACTGAATCGAAAGCAAAGAAGAAGGATTCAATTTCAATTTTAATTTTACTCCAATCGATGAACAAAACTTCTCTGGTTTTTTTCCAAAAAGTCGAATCGACCAAAACTCTAACTAAAGAGATCACTCATCTCTCACTCCATCTCCGAACCCAAACGAAGAAACCAAATCCACAACAACAACAAAATCCTCAGAGGATTAAGAGACACAATGGAATCAAGCATCGTTTCATTTTTTTTTTCCCAAAGGCAACATAGGCAACAGAGTGACGATGGTAAAATGGGATTAATACAAAATTATTAGCTCACGTGTTTAATAACTAACAGAGCTGTTAATATAATTAACGGAATCTGGACAAAATTTCGATTTTAAATTGTTTGTGAATTAAAATGGCAACGGATAAAAATTTGAGAATTAATATGGCAACGAAACAAGTTCGTGTATTAAACGGACAAAAATTAAAGAGCGTGTATTTTTAAGGTTTTTTCCCTAGATTATTTATTTGAAAGTATTGATTTTTATTCCCAATCATATGTGATTTTGTTCTAAGAAAATAAATATGTATAATAAACCCCCAAAATATTATAAAGTCACAGAGTCACTACCAAAATTTGTCGAGATATATATTGCTATAGACAAAGTTGAAACAAGGGACACAAACATAGTTTTCCAAAACCGAAATGTACAAACAACAATATTCAAGAACGAAACTCAAAAATCAGTTGAACGAATCGAACTCCCAAAATACCAAAGCATGACATCAAAAACCATCCAAGTTGAAGCCGCAAAGCAAAGAGGTTAATAAAGTTGCGAACAACCTTAAATACCATCTTGTGAATCACGAACATAAAGACTATTATTCTTGGTCGAGAGTTCTTATCAGAAAACATGAACTCCAGAAGAAATTTGGTGGGAAACAAAGTTGAACTAAAGATGACTTGTTGAAATAGAAAAAGAGCCTCACATAATGAAAAGTCACGATCAAAACCAATAATTGTAAAGATAAGGAGTGCACGACCTCTTACGGGACCATGCTGATATTACTCGGTTTTAATGCATAATAGTGGGCATTTATGTCTGCTATTCTGCATTATTTCGAGTGTTTTCCTTGCATATTTGGTAAATTTTCATGATTTTAGGTGTTCGGGTCGTTTTGGAGCATAAAAGTGCATTTCGGAGTAAGTCATAAGGATTAACTAAGTGAAGAAGAAGTGCACGATCGGGCAACAATTGTGCTCGATCGAGCATTTTCTCCTGGAAGAATTCGGATCAACAGATCGATTGTGCATCAGAAAGAACGATCGAGCAATATTTCAAAGTGCCCGATCGGGTACAAAGGAGAACGATCGGGCACTTTTCCCGAGAAGAAGAAGATTTTCAAATTTTGCATCCAAGTCCTCAACTTATCCAATTTCCTTATTTTATATTATTTTACTCTTTACATTATAAATACATTATGGTTTTAGGTTTTTAGAACAAAACTTTATTTTATTTTGGAGAGTTTTACTGAGGGAGAAGAGATTCAGACGTTTGTATTTGGAGAATAATTTTTGAACCCTTTCTAATACATCTTTATTTATTCTAATATGTGTTCTTTAAAGATGTTGATTTGTGTTTGCTTGTCAATGTCTGAGTAGTTCACTAGGTAGGTTTTAGGTTTTTCCAGAGAAATCATGTTTGATAGTTAGATTTATCATAAGGGGATAACAATTGATAGGTTCTTAGTCTAGACTTGTTATTAATGCATGAATCAGATTGGCCATCTAGTTTATTGATATTAGACTAATAAACGCAAATATATTTAGTTTATATGTTGGATATAGTCTAGATGAATAAGTGTTCTTGCTTGCGAGAGTATTGTCTTGAATGCTTGTGAACAATTGATTCTGAACTGTAATGCATGATCAATTATTTAAAAAACGGCGAGAGGTTGTTTCTGATAATTTGACCATAGGGTTTAATACTCTGAGAGGAGATTATTCCATCATTGTCTTTCATATTGAGAACTATTTTCAAAGAAAATCCATGCATGATAATTTGACTTTTAAACATGACTACCTGTGGATTCCCTGATGCATAACGCTTTTATTCTATTATTTACAACCGCTTTTAATTTACTGGTTTTGATTTCGATAACAACCAATTTTATTATTTTCTTTAGCTTGATTCGAGATTTAACTAAATCGTGTACTTTCTGGTTTCTGTGGGATTTGACCCTATACTTTACTACATTGATCTATTCTTTGTAGTATTAGTTTTAGGAATTAATTTCTATCTTTATCACATGCCAACCTCTGAAGATGACAACCTAGGATTAAAAACAAAAGAGGCTCTACCAGAGACAACATCTCACAATGGAAAAAATACGTTTTGGATCAAATGCTAAAACCAACCCACTGGCCCTAAATCGAATCTTGAAGTACATACCACAAAACATAAGAAAATTAAACATGACTAGGAAACCCACATATTTGAATCACGAAACCAATCGGAGGAAGTTCAACCCGATGAATAGAAGTAAACTTTTCAAGGAGACAATCATTTCCGAGATCGAACACCAAACCAAAAGAGAGTAAGAAGGGATGAGTACCTCTTGGTGGCTTCATAAAAAGTCGGGATTGGCTGAGACAAAATGAGGGAGCCCAATACTAGTAAAACATAAGGATGAGTCCAAAGAATACAGTTGCTAAACCATCAGAAAAACCTAGAACGACGAAGCAAACGTGAGAGAAGAAAATGCGATGATAGAGACAAGGTTGTTACTTACCAGATTCGTTCGCTAAAGGCTCGACGACGCTTGCTCCACCGCACGAGCACGTAAGTCGAATCGCCTGGTAGCGCAACCATCCATATGTGAGCCCAAAACCAGGAGATCCAAAAGATCAAAAGAAACAAAAAAAATCGAAGAGGTTACAACAGAAGGAAAGGAGAACCAACGGCGACGAAATAAATCAGAGGCAGTACTGAACCCTTTAGAGAGAAAAGACACTAAAGTTATTTTTTGTCATCTGAACTATTAATAACTAGGATATGACCCGCACTAAGCGCGGGTTTTTGTTTTACACTCTTTTTAAACAGTCAAAATGGTAATGTAACTTATGTTGTGTGTGCTTGAGGTTTGGCCTTATTGTGGAATGATAATGTAACTTTGGAAGTTTTATATTCTAATGAGAATTTCATTGACTCTCATATCTTTTTTGAAGACAAGAGTGTCTACGTAATGTTTATTTATGGAAATACAGACAAGAAGTTACGTAAGGAGCTATGGAATCATTTGAAAGCTTTGGCAGCAACTAGAGATAAGCAATGGCTACTCACGTGAGATTTTAATGATATCTTAACCCATGCGGAAAAGACAGGAGGAGTGAAACGTTCAGAGGAATCCTTTGTTTATTTTTGATCATTACTCGCATCTAATGACTTGAATGATCAAACATACATGGGAAGAACTCTTATGGCGAGGCATAAGGCAAGATCAAGTTGTGTTTTTCCTACTCGATAGAGCTATAGAAAATAAAACTTGGTTTGAGCACTTCCCCCTTAGCTATTGTGAGTATCTACGATTTGAAGGATCAGACCACAAGCCAATTATGACACATTTAGATACATCTCGGAGAAGAAAAAGTAGCTTGTTCTGCCTTGATCGTAGGCTACAAGATAATCCCAAAGTTCAATATTTGATAACAAGAACGTGGCAAGAGAACCACACTCTCTTAGTCCAAGAAAATCTCAATTTAACCCGAGGTGTAGTTGTAGCTTGGAGCCGAAGTCAACGAGCCCTTCGTGAGGAGAAAATTGAAAAGGCTCGCTGGAAGTTACAATGTACTTTGAAAAGTAATAATCTTGATGGAAAGTCTATCTATGATCTAAATAAAGAATTAGATGATGTTATAAAGAAGAAGAAGATTATTGGAGACAGAGAAGTCGGGTTTTATGGCTAAAGTCGGGGGATAAAAACTCTTGATATTTTCATGCAAATAACGAGAGGACGCAAGGCAAGGAATAATCCGGTTGTTATTGAAAATGACGAAGGCCAAGTGTTCTACAAAGACGATCAAATATCAAATGTATTCTTATTTCCAATCTTTCTTCACCTCTTTGGCTAGAGATTGCAAGCAAGTAGTTCATCGAGCTCTAGAGCCTCGAATTACTGAGGAAATGAACAAAAGGCTGGTTTCTTTTTGAATTCCGATAAAGCACCGGGACCATATGGTTTCTCCTCTAGCTTTTTTTAATCAAACTGGGCAACAATTAGCGCTTCCAGGATTGTTCAAAGCTTCTTTTTTCACGGGGTCTTTCCCACAATCAATCAACGCAACACATATTTGTCTTATTCCAAAGTGCCAAAGGCAAAGGAAAATTAGTGATTATCGTCCAATAGCTTTGTGCAATGTGATTTATAAAACAATTTCAAAAGTGCTTACAAGGAGGCTCCAAACGATACTTACAACAATTGTGTCCGAGAATCAATCGACTTTTGTTCCCGGAAGGGCAATATCCGACAATGTGTTGATAACACATGAAGTTCAACATTTCCTTAAAATGTTGGAAGCAATAAAACGATGCTCTATGGCCGTCAAAACAGATATGTCCAAGACGTATGATTGGGTTGAATGTGGTTTTTTACAAGAAGTCTTAACCCACCTAGGGTTCCATGCTAGATGGATTGGTTGTGTTTTGTATTGTGTGTCATCTGTGACATTCTCGATTCTCATTAATGGGAGAGTAAGGGGAAAAGTAACTCCATAAAGAGGATTACGCCAAGGCGACCCTCTCTCACCGTTTTTCTTCATACTTTGTAGTGAAGTTTTATTCGGACTATTCCAACGAGCACAAGAGAATGGCTCTCTTCAAGGTACTTCAATCGCAAAGTTTAGCTCTAAAGTAAATCACTTGCTTTTCGCGGATGATACTATGTTTTTTTTTCGAACAAAAAAAAGAAGCGTGGACGCCATTTGTCAAGTGATAAGAGACTACGGAGAAGCATTGAGTCAACAAATAAATTTAAACAAGTCATCAATAAATTTCTCGAGGAAAGCGTTAAGTTTGGTGAAATAGATAGTGAAAACTAAATTACAAATTTTCAAAGAAGGAGGGGTAGGGAAGTACCTTGGTTTACCGAAACTTTTGGACGCTTAAAACGAGATCTCTTTTCGTCAGTAGTGGATAGAATTAGACAAAAAACAGTGATTTTGGCGTCTAAGTTCTTATCTCAAGCCGGAAGGATGGTTCTTGTAAAGAGTGTGCTAGCGTCTATGCTCGTGTATGCTATGTCAAGTTTCTTCCTACCGAGCTCTCTTGTTAAAAGGATTCAATCGAACCTATCTCGGTTTTGGTGGAACGGAAATGAGGAAAAGAGAAAAATGGCATGGATCTCATGGTCTAAAATGGCTTGTACTTAGAAAGAGGGAGGGCTTGGCTTTCGTGATATCCAACTATTCAATGAAGCCCTTCTAGCAAAGCTAAGTTGAAGATTAATTATGAACCCCGACTCTCTTTTAGCTAGACTTCTTAAAGGAAAATATTTTAGAGATTCATCCTTTCTTGATTGTGAAGCTCCAGCATCGGCATCTCATAGATGGAGAAGCTTATTATGTGGAAGAAATCTACTAAAACTTCATCTCGTGTGGGCAATAGGCAATGGAAAATCCATTAGAGTTTGGAGTGACCTTGGTTATCTCATGAACTGCTAGTAGCATACTTGTTTCAACACAACACAACACTTTGGGATCATAATGTGATTGAAGAAAAGATACCAATGTGGAAGGAGAAAGTTCTGCAGATTTTTCCAAGTAACAAATGACTTCTGGATAGGCGCATATAGCTAAATCATCCCTCGGAAATCTACTCAACCAAATTTGGTTATGAAACGGCAAGGATCTTTGGAAATAAGCCAATTTCAATAACGGTTCCTGCCCAAATTCATAATTGGATACAAAAAATTGGAATTTTAAAATTCTGAAAAACAAAATTTTCCTTTGGAGAATTTTTCATGACTCTTTAGCGTTAGGGGTGAATCTGATGAGAAGAGGAATCAATGTTGATGGCATATGTAGTCACTGTGGAATGGTGGAATCTTGTTACCATTTGTTTCTTATGCAGTTTCGCGAATGATGTATGGTGTAAAAATATATATGAGAGAAAAAATTATTAATGCAAAATTTATTTTCACATTTTTTTTACATAATTGATGGTGTAAGAAAAGTCTTATAATTTAACTTCACCGTTAGTATAAAGAAGAAAGGGGAAGTTGGAGAAGAAGAGGGTAGTGGGGATCGATGTTTAGTAGTAAAAATAATAACAATTTAAAAATAAATTTATTTGAATTTGATTAGTGAAATTTTGTAGTTTTGACACATCAGCAAAACAATACGCATCAATAGGAGAATGCTACAATTATTTGTAAATTTACTTGTGAATTATTATTAGAGTATTTTAGTAAATGATGTGTTTTTATTTGTAATTGGTAAAATGAGTGGGTTTGTGGAGATAATTTATAGTTTGGGTAGTTTTTGGAAAGTATAATAAATGCCAAAAATAACCCTGCCTATTGAATTTGAATTACTTGTAATATATATGTAATTAATATTTAAAAGTAATGTTTACTAATTTAAAATATTAGAAATCAATTCTGACGTGTATTCTGACATTATGACAATATAATAAGGGTAGATCAATAAAAAGAAACTATAAAATATTTTTGCTTTTTTGGCACCTTGGTCGATATGTCAATCTTCTCTTGACATATTCACCGTCATTTTACGTCTTCTAGCAATCTACTTCATCGCTTTTTTGAAGAAAACATGAAAGGTATGCACTTTGAATTATTGTTGATAACATTATTATATACAAAATTTTAATAGTACATATCATTATTTTTCAGTTGCGAGCATCATGAAACAATTGTTTGTTTTAGCGGGTAGGTGGATTGTGTACACAAATGGTACATGGGATTTCAACAAAGTGGTGGCCAAATGAATGAGAAACGTGCACACGTGAACACTATTGAATCACGTGAATCTAATTCGTCATTAGTTTTCATGTATGTGACTGGTGATCAAACATAAAATCAGGGATACCGAACTCAAAATTTTGGGTAATGAAGTTGTACACATGAGTTAGAATAATGCACGTGCAAGTCAGCCGCGCATGGAAATGGTTTCAGTGAATACAGACGCTGGTTCAGTGAATGTATCTAAATCGTCCGAAGGTATATATTTTATGATAGCACTGGTAATGAGAAAGTTGATGGCGAATGTGGTGACATGGGTGAGGGTAATGAAGATGATTACGACTACAATTATTGGACTGATTTAATAGATCAAGAGAAGGTTAAAGAAGAGGTTAATGAGGAAAGTGACGATGAGGGACCAAACACCAAAGTGTTCTCGCTACAATGGAAATGGGCACAACCGTGCCACATGCAGGAATCCACTCAACCAGTGATGTGTTTGAGAACATAATTTTGTTCTTTTAATTGAAATTTGAACTTTACATGTTTTATTTTTTCTTATTGACAAACGAGAACATGTGATTCTAGTTGAACCTTTTCTATAACTTAGATTATTTGGACTGGTTAAAACAAAGTAACCATTATTGTGATCTTAAAACTACAATTGGAACAATTACATGGGAAAATATGGCAACTCATGAACCATGTAAGTGTGTTATGTATATTTACATGAATGCAATTAGTTCACATGTATGTAACTTGCACACATGAATGAATTATATTCATGTGTATATAGTTTTCCATGTTAAGAAATTTGATTAATTATTTTTTCATGTGCACGTATATTGTTCACGTACGATAATATTAGAAGGATATGAATAATAAGATACAATTGCAATAAAATTAGAAAATCACGTCCAAAAGTTGTTATATGAATACATGTTCAATAATAGTGTTATACCAGATAAATGCATCCTTTCAACAACAAAAAACAAAACAGAAGTTGCAAACTACATCTAGTTATCCTTATACATCCACTACTATTCGGGTAAACGCTCTGATTTTTTTTGAATAATTACTTGTCTAATAAGCGAGTAGCAACTTATGAGGTCCCTCTTCAACTCTGACTCTGACAACTTAAGTTCAACTCTAGTACAAAATTATCAGGTTCAGGTAGATGTTTGGTGATTGTTGATAGGCACTCAATCTTCATGTAAACATGCATAGTCCCACTTGCTGGAACTTTTGATACATCAAAAGTTTTGGTGGCAGATTGTTTTCCATTGTAAAACTGTTAACATAACACAAAACAAGAATCTCAAGATCAAAATAGGTATTGATTAAGGAACCAAACATGAAACACACATTTGTTGTGTTCAATTAAACATGAACCAAAATGGAGTAAACGAAATTGAAAAACCTTTAACGCATAAACACATACAAATGACACATAACAACCCATAATTCCAAGACATAAACCATAGACATTACATAAATAAATGTCAAAGTCATACCTAAACAAAAAAAAAATCATATCCAATAGACCTAAACATCACACATGAACAAACAAAAAGATAAACAACACTCGAAATCCAAATTGCATAAACCAAATCAAATAACTTATATACTAAACAAGAATTTTGAAATTCAAAATTAAAACCTCTAATGCCGAAACGAAAACCTCCATCAAGAATATCGAAACCTGATAAATCAAAAACGAGAATAAATTAGTAACTCTAATGGAACAATCTATTAAGAAAATTTTAATAAGAACACTCAAAAACATAACAAACTAATTTAATAACTTTAATATAGAACAATATAAAAAGAACACTCAAAACCCTAAATCGCAATAACAGACCGAGAAGACAAGATCCATATCGCAAAAAGTAAATGAAGAAATCATTCAACATAAGCTCTAACGGAGGAAAACACCCAAATCGCAAACACAGTCCAACGAGCCATTAATCAAATTACAAAAACATATGAAGACATCAATTTACATAAGCTATAATGGAGGAAAGTAACACAAGAAATAAAGCAATGGAGATATCAAAACCTCAAACACGAAATCGATAAGAACTAAGAGAAGAAAATCGCAAAGAATAAATGAAAACATAGAAGAAGACACAAACTGCGAAAAGAGGAATAAAGAGGCGGAGATTAAAAACCAGGGTAAAGAGGTGGAGAGTCTCTGTCGACCAGAGAGAAATCGGCAAAGAGAAACCGTCGACAGGAACTAAATCGGCAGTAGAAAACTTATGAGGAAGGTGAAGGTGGTGTAGGTCGATGAATGTGGCGTAAAAACAAGGTCTAGGTAAAAAAATATAAGTTTCTTGAGCTTTCCTTATTTTATTTCTGTATAATTTAATAATTTATATAATTAAATATGAAATATCAATTTAAATAATTTAATTATTCATCTACTAATCTAAAAAATAATTAAATGTAAAATATAAGGAGGGTTATGATGATAATCTAATAAGGCAAAAGAATCTAATCAATAGTTTTAAAATACATTTTATTCTCAAATTAGGCAAGTAAAAAGTGACTAATCCTCCAAAAATATTTTATTATAATTAAATAACTTAGAAAAGCCACTAGAGTTCTATATATTTGTTTTTTAAAAACATATTTATAAAATATGAGACACTCCAACTTTTATTTATTTTACATAAATCAGTGGCTTCGCAAGCCACAACTTGTAAGACAATAAATCAAAGCATACACATACACATAGTTTCTTACAAATACAGTCTAACAGATTACTTTTGTTTCTCTTCAGACATAAAATAGAAATTACACATGAAGTTAAGTCTTTGATTTTAATCAATGTTAAATAGCTGCAACGGATGCAATAATAGGCTGAGAAGACTTGACATTGCCATTGCAGACGTTAAAGCCGTACCAAACGTTGTTAGGTAAGAAGAGGTTATAGTAGAAAGTGACTGATCTGATGGACGAGCCGTAGACCTTAACGTTCTCTGGTTTCCATCCGTCGGAACCTTTCCTAAGAAGGTTGAGATAACAGACATCGCGCATACATGGTCCTGTTATCTTGTATGTGTCTGAAGAACACTTTTCAAATGCCCTCGACTTAGGATCGTCTAGTCTCTTCACGTATACCTTAAGGAAGGAAAAAAATATATATGCATATTATTCTCAAGTACGATATGTTCACCTAGATTTGAATATGCATTGATCCTAGATTTTACTATTTTAAATACGGATTCAGACTTTTCAGATATTAAGGACTTTTGAGACACGTGTATATCCCAAATGATAAATATAACCTCTAATTAACAGTAACATATACTTCCTTTATTTCAAGATAAGTGTCGTTTAGAGCTTTTACACATTACAAAAAGTATAGTAAAAATCTATTAATACACATATTACAAAAAGTAAAGTAAATAGTGATATTTTCATTAGAGTGAACTTAAATTTAAAATTTAATAGCAAAAATTTAAATTACACTAAAACCTTAAAATGACACTTAACTTATTTTTTAAAAAATTTAGAAAACACATATTGTTAAACAAATAGTAACAAAAATGTGTTATTCTATTTATATATTATCAATTTAAATTGAATTGAAAATTGAGAATTTTTCAAATGTGGAATACTTCTTTAGTCAGCCCGACTTAATTAAGAACCGCAGTACGCCACGTTTGTTGTCCGATTTGGACGAACTTTTTTGAAGGATCAGTTAAGAATAAGCCAATTTCATTAGAGCTCAAAAGCCATAACCCATCTAGCTTGGATATTTTGAAGCCGGTTGCTGTTAATTTTTTGGGTTAAATTTGATTACGGCAATTCAACTGACTATGGATTCATTTTCCACTAAAGCAAAATCCAGTTTATTAATATTTTTGTAAATCCAAAACTCATAAATGAATAAATAGAAAAACGCACCTCGTTGCCGTACACATCACCAAACACAATACTGATCTTATCTTTGGTGTAAGACACCGACGAACAGCTTGTCTTAATGATCACCGTGTAAGAACACACACCCGCATTCTGAAATTTCGATCCAAAACAAATGAAAAAAATGTTTCCTAAACATCTGGATCAAGATCTTAAAATGAATTGTAAAATTCGTATTACTTCTACTTGTTGTTTTGGGAGAAAAGAATCAATCGGACGAGGTTTTGTGGTGATGAAGGATCTTGCAGAGGAAGATGTGGAAGAGCATAACGCAATCAGAATCAAAGAAATCGCTAATTTGAGCATTTTCATTAACCTTTTAGTTGATCAAAACGTTTGGATAATAACAAAAAAAGGTCAGATCTTAGTGGTTTTGACCCAACAATCATCTAGACCGATCGAGCACGACACGACGATCACGTTCATTTTAATTAATGGCAGAAATTTATAGAATTTTTGGGTTTGTTTTTCAGAATATTCTTCTGCCAACGAGAAGTTAACTGTCTCTGTCTTAAATAAAAAAAATGAATCATTGATATTCAAAGGAATTTAGAATAATAACATTGTATATCAGTAACACAATGAGAATTATATATGTTGTTACAGATTATTTTCAATATCTTCAATTATTTGACAATGACGTGTCCTGAAAACGAAAGAAAATACTTTCATATTGTTGACTGACTAAACGATTATAACATTCACAAACGATTATAACATTCACCATAGTCAGTAGTTTGAAGGAGTCACTAACATGAATATCAAAACTAAAGCACACATATGTGGATATGTTTGATTTTGATTTTTCTTCTTCATTGCTCTCTTTATTATCAATCATAACACTAAAGAAGGTCTGATTGAAGTGAGTAAAAGAGGACATGGGCTATCGACAATATCAGATTGCGAGCCCAAGAAGAAGCCCAATAACAACACACACTCAACAAAAGATTAGAGATTCTTCTCTCCCTCTAACGGTCTAAAAGCACACAAAAGGTGTGATCAAAAAGCAGAACAAACAGTTCATCATTTGCTCACTAAAAACAGATTTGAAGCACTCGATTTATGTGATGTCACAAATACCTAGGACTATAGCTGTCACTCTTCTATTTGTCTTGTATTCTCTATATATAAGCTCATCTTTGTAAAACTTTGGTAAAGTTGAATCAATGGAGGTTTCCTTAGTATTTGTTCTGTATTTTAACTCTTAAATTCTTAGTAAAACCTCTAACTTTCATGGTATCAGAGCCATAGAAGGCTCTTCTTTCTCTACTCTAAGTATCTCACAATGTGTCACTCTAAAATGTTCTTCTTCAAACTACTTAATATGGAAAACTCAGTTTGAATCTTTTCTTTCAAGCCAAAAGCTTATGGGTTACATCAATAGAGTCACTGTTAAACCGTCCTCAACTGTTGCTGTCAAAAGAGGAGAAGTCACCACTGAAGAAGCTAATCCTGAGTTTGACAGTTGGATTCAAAAGGATCAGTTGGTGAAGGCTTGGATTTATGGATCTTTGTTTGAAGAAACTTTACGTGTTGTTTATGGCCTCAACACAACTCAGGAGGTCTGGTATTGTCTTGGGAAGAAGTACAACCGCGTGTCTGCCACTAGAAAACATGATTTGATGAGAAAGCTTCAAGGTAATTTCAAAGAACAGAAGAGTATGGCTGATTATCTCAGTGAAGTCAAGCTGATTTGTGACCAGTTGGATTCCATAGGGTATCCTTTATCTGATCAAGAAATGATCTATGGGGCTCTAAATGGGTTAGGAAAAGAATATGAGTCCAAAAGCACTATGATTGAGAACTCCATGGACACATTCACAGAGATGACCTTTGAAGAAGTTGAGTTCAAATTGATTGCCTTTGACAGTAAACTTCAAGCATACTAGAAACCTGTGGAAGTCACTCCACACCTTGCTTTCAATACTGTACGTGGTTACTCCAACAGAGGGAGAGGTCAATACAGTAACAAAGGAACCAAAGGAAGAGGTTCTGGTTCTTACTCAACTCGTGGACGAGGGTTCCAACAACAATTTCCTAATGCAAACTCATCTGAGAACATCTCTAGACCAATTTTCAAGATCTATGGAAGGATTGGTCATATTGCAACACGATG
Organism: Iberis pinnata; assembly: GCA_900406425.1. Classification (NCBI taxonomy): domain Eukaryota; kingdom Viridiplantae; phylum Streptophyta; class Magnoliopsida; order Brassicales; family Brassicaceae; genus Iberis; species Iberis pinnata. The sequence continues at coordinate 17,370 of OVBE01003294.1, forward strand.
TTACAACAGGTTGAATCAAAAATTTCAAGGTCCAGAAAATCTTCACAATGTCTTGGCTGCAATGAGAGTGAATGAGCAAAATTAGTCTGCAGGAGAAGAGTGGTACCCTGATACTGGAGCCATGGCTCATATCATAAACTCCCAGTCTCAGCTACAAACCTCACAGGTTTATGAAGGTGGTGATTCTGTTACAGTAGGAAATGGTGACTTTCTCCCCATCACTCACATTGGCTCAATTTCTCTTCAAACACCTAAAGGTATACTACTGCTTAATGATGTGCTGATATGTCCTGGCATCACAAAATCTCTATTGTCTGTTTCCAAATTAACTTATGATTACCTTTGTGAGTTCACATTTGATAATGCATATGTGATTGTTAAGGACAAAGTGACAAGCCACGTAATAAGTCGAAGAACAAGACATAAAAATCTATATGTGTTAGAGTACTTGAAGTTTCAAGCCTTCTACTCTGTGAGACAGCAGGCTACAAGTGATAGAGTATGGCACTTAAGGCTAGGCCACCCTCACAAAGAGGTTCTCCAGCAACTATCTAAGAATAAAGCCATAGTAATGAATAAGTTAAGCACATAACTATGTGATGCATGTCAGCTAGGAAAGTCTTGCAAGCTTCATTTTTCTGCTTCTGAGTTCGTTTCAACAAGGCCCCTAGAACGTATGGATTATGATCAATGGGGGCCTTCTCAAGTTGTATCAGCTCAAGAATTTAAATACTATGTTATTTTTATTGACAACTTCTCAATATTCACTTGGTTTTATCCTCTCATACTCGAATCAGATTTTGTGTCAGTATTTCTGCAATTCAGAAGTTAGTAGAGACTCAATTAAATCAGAAAATTGCAATGTTTCAGTGTGATGGAAGGGGTGAATTTACCAATAACAGATTTATCTCAGATCTTGCATCTTGTGGCATCAAACAACTGATCTCAAGCCCCCATACCCCACAACAGAATGGGATAGCAGAACGTAAACACAGAAAATTAACTGAAATGGGATTGACCTTAATGTTTCACAGCAAGGTTCCACAAAGACTATGGGTTGAGGCATTCTTTACAACCTGTTTTTTGAGCAATCTAATGCCTTCCTCTGTTCACTATGATCATAAGAGTCCATATGAGTTGTTAAATGGTAAACAACTTGTCTACACAGCCTTGGGAGCATTTGATTGCAAATGCTTCCCTGTGTTGAGACCATATATGAAACATAAGTTTGATCCACAGTCAATAGTCTGTGTTTTCCTTGGTTACAATGTGAAGTACAAAGGATACAAATGCTTGCATCCTCCTACAGGGAAAGTGTACATCTGTAGATATGTGCTCTTTGATGAACAACAATTCCCTTTCACTATCGACTATCAGAGGTTTCAATTTGATCCTCATACACCATTACAATCTGCCTGGTATAAAGAACAATCTGCTACTCAGATAGAAACTTCAGAACCAGTGATCTACCCTCCTGAAGACATGCCTGCTTTTGTACCACATCAGCCACATATAATGCAAATTCCTACACCAGAACTTGTGACTGAGTTTGAATCAGTTGTTATACCTGAACCAATGTCTCCACCATCTTCTACTGCCACCAGTGAATCAAGTATTTCAGGAACATCATGTATACAACCTCAACATATTGACTCTGTACCTGAGTCAGATCCAGGATATACTATGCAAACAAGCTCCAAATCAGGTATTTTTAAACCAAATCCTAGATATGCACTGGTTACTGTCAAAAGTGTATATCCATAACCTAAGACTGTGAAATCAGCTCTCAAAGATCAATGTTGGTTTAATGCAATGCAAGAAGAGATATCTACTCTACATGAAACATATACATGAGAATTAGTTACACCAGACACTGTTTCACATCCATTAGGCTGTAAATGGGTGTTTAAAACCAAAATAAACTCATATGGTACATTGAGAAACTTAAAGGCACATCTTGTTGCTAAAGGGTATGAATAAAAAAAGGAACATATTACATTGAAACTTTTAGTCCATTGGTACGCACATCTACAATAAGACTTGCTTTACATTTGGCTATTACAAGAATTTGAGATATTCAAAAACTAGATGTTAAGAACGCATTTCTACATGGAGATTTGAAGGAAACTGTGTACATGATGCATCCTCTTGGTTTTGAAGATCCCACAAAACCTGGATATGTTTGTAAGCTTAAGAAAGCCATCTATAGGATTAAGCAAGCACCAAGAGCTTTGTTTGAAAAATTTAGCATGTTTCTTCTGAGTTTTGGCTTCAGTTGCAGTCTGTTTGATCCTTCCTTGTTCATTTATCATCATGATTCAGACAAAATTCTCTTGCTTTTTTGTGTAGATGACATGGTGTTGACAGGAAAAATGATAGTCTGATTCAAGTACTTCTCACCAGACTCAATTCACAGTTCAGAATGAAGGATATGGGTATTTTGCACTACTTCTTGGGAATTCAGGCTCCGTTTCACTCTGATGGACACTTTCTCAGTCAGTCTAAATACACTATTGATCTTCTTATAATTGCTAGTATGTCTGATTGCTCCTCCATATCCACTCCTTTTCCTCTACAATTAGACAAAATCAAGGGACAAGATGAAGGGTTTTCTGATCCCACCTACTATCGTAGTCTGGCTGGAAAGTTACAATACTTAACTATGACCAGACCTGACATCCAATTTGCTGTGAACTTTATCTGTCAAATGATGTACTGTCCATCTCAAGGTGATTTTGGTCTTGTAAAGCGTATTCTTTGTTACATGAAAGGCACAATCAATATGGGAGTTAACTTATCTGCAAACACAACATCTGCTCTTTACTGTTACAGTGACAGTGATTGGGCAGGTTGTAAGGAGACTAGAAGGTCCACAGGAGGTTTTGTACTTACCTGGGAAGTAATATCATATAATGGTCTGCTAAAAGACATCCTACAGTGTCTAAATCTTCGACTGAAGCTGAATACAGAACATTGTCTATGACTGCTTCTGAATGTTACCTTGTTAATGTCTCTGGTGCAGGGCATTTCTCTGCCTTTACCTCATGTCCCAGAACTCTACTGTGACAATCTGTCTGCAGTGTATCTTACAGCCAATCCAGCTTTACATCCAAGAACAAAACACTTTGGTGTAGATTTTCATTATGTTTGAAAGAGAGTTGCAATCAAAGCGTTGTTGGTGAAGCACATTCCTACTGCTCTTCAGGTTGCTGACATATTCACAAAATCACTGCCACAAGAACCATTCATCAATCTGAGATCCAAGCTTGGAGTTGTGGAACCACCTACCTCAAGCTTGAGGGGGTGTATCAATCATAACACTCTTTATAAAAGAAGGTCCGACTGAAGTGAGTAAAGGAGGACATGGGCTATCGACAATATCAGATTGTGAGCCCATGAAGAAGCCCAATAACAACACCCACTCGACAAAAGATCAGAGATTCTTCTCTGCCTCTAACGGTCTAAAAGCACACAAAAGGTGTGATCAAAAAGCAGAACAAACAGCTCATCATTTGCTTACTAAAAACATATTTGAAGCACTCGATTTGTGTGATGTCACAAATACCTAGGACTATAGCTATCACTCTTCTATTTGTCTTGTATTCTCTATATATAAGCTCATCTTTGTAAAACTTTGGTAAAGTTGAATCAATGGAGGTTTCCTTAGTATTTGCTCTGTATTTTAACTCTTAAATTCTTAGTAAAACCTCTAACAATATTCAATGATATTTGAAAATATAAGCAAGTAGTTAACATGGCACAGATCGTTGCTTATTTGGCACAACAATAGGTCAAAAAATGATAAGGTATGTAAAATGTTGTCTTGGTACGAAGATCTAATGACATGGTTGTGCATCAAAATTTTGTAAATTTTGTGTAGTTGAGGTTTTGCAAATTTGTTGAAGTGCTTGTTACAGCAAAATCCTGCAAATTTGTTGTTACAAATTTAATGGAAAAGATACACTTGAATAAAGAGAAGTTTCTCTTTTTATTAGGAAGGATAAATATGAAAATTAACTTTATCACTTTTTTGAAAATTTTAGAAAAGGATAAACATGATGAAATATAAGTTTTCTTTTTTTGAAAAAGGATAATCTTTTGAAAATAAAATAAAATAAATTCTCTTGTAGAGATTTTTGAAGATATGAAGGTGTATGATTTTTTTGTAGTATACATAGGTGATAAAGTTAAGGCGTAGGTGTGATGTTGATTTTCAAAAATAATAAAACATGAATTTAAGAAGACCAACACAATGATTGAGATCAAGCTAAGAAGCGTAATTTATTATCCCTTCCAAATAAAACTTGAACTTGGACTAAAGAGTATGCTATTGTACTCCTTCAGATATAGTCACAAGAGCTACTTACATTTGGAGTATTTTATTTATATGTTTCCAACTTTACATAAAACTAATTAATTAACCTTGGAACAAACTTTCCTAACTTCACCATCGACGTCTGTCTTTACATCAATGGAACTCATCTTAACCATCGCTTTACCAAACTCATTATCAAACCTAAAGCCTAACAATCCCCTAATAGTACTCGCATACTTCTTCACCTCGTCATTAGTCTCGGCGTCCGCCCAAAGCCGTTGGTCCGACTCCAAAATGCCGTTACCGTCTCGTAGGTTCTTGAAGAAACTTACATCAAATTTAGAGGGACTGCCAATGTCAAGAGCAACACGTTTCGAACCATCTCCATTAGGAGGACAAAGAGTCTTGAGCTGTGAAAGAAACGATGGGCTTATGGTTGGGTCGGAGTTTCCTGTCACCGTGAAGTTGTATAGACGGTAACGGAAGAATTGACAATCCGTTTGTCCTATGGTATGTGCACCTGCATGCCCTCATCGTTATATTTAGATTTATTTATGGTACATTCTCAAAAATATTATATTTTCTAGATTGTATTCCAAAACTATTACGCATTCTCAATATTTTTAAAAATATTTTTTAAAGGTCCAAAAACAAACACTAATTTTAAATAATTTTAAAATGTCAAATTTAAGTCATAAACCACCAAAGTTAAACCTTAACACCTTCAAAAGTAATTAAATTCTAATTAGTGAATATAAAACTCAAAAATTTAAATTATAAACCCTCAAAATTCAATTTTTATGTTTGTAGTATTTTTAGGAGAAAAACATTTTACTGATACTTTTGAAATAATTGGAAATGTTATATTTTTGGAACATGAAATTATTTTATGGTATTTTGTGGAATTGTTCTATATTTATTTAGAAATGTTCTCTACTTTGTGAGAAATTAAAGGTAATGAATGTTTAATATATGTACCGAGTAGAGTAACGAGATCATGAGTATCTAATCCTTTATCTTGAAACTTTTGCTTTTGAACAGCAACAGAGTCGAGTGGAGATGGAAGATTCGATGCTTGAGATGCCAAAGAGACTCTACCATCTTTACGACCTGTTGGAACTCGCCAGCTTGGACCACTACTCTGTTTCCATACACATAACTGATGAGCATGACATTACCAAATTTATCAAAGCAAAACCTAATCTAAAACTTGCGTACCAAGTCAACAGCGTCACGAGCAGCAAGTGCAAGTATATCTGCACATGATACTACTCCTTGACACTCTGACTCAAGCCGGGCTTTCGCATCATCTATCACTTCAAATCCTCTTAGACCACCATTCGCTAGAGCTGCTTGCTCTGCAGACTTCCCTTTTATTAATACCGATCCATCACAACCCTAATTATAGGTCAAACTCAACGTTAATAACTTTGTGTGAATTGAGCTAAAGAGATTGAGAGATTAAAGAAGAAGAAGAAGGAACCTGGACAAAACAGTCATGAAAATGAAGCCTAAGCAAGCCAGGAGCAATGGTAGGATCAGAATCAAAGTGAGATTCAACAGTAGATCTTACAATAGACTCAGCTTTTGGACATGAAGTTGAATAATAACCATTTTTCAACGACTGGCTTCTCACTAATTTTCCCAACACCAACACTATAATCAAAAAGTAACAATATTTTCCTAAGTATACTCCCATTTTCTTGTAATATCTTTTTCGTGTGTGTGATCAGTTGATATTCAAGAACCAACTTATATTCGTATATATATAGTCATGGCATGCACATACATATTGCATTTGTCTCAATGGAACCGTGTGGGGACACATACGTACATAGTGCCTTCTTTTTTCCTTTTGTTTATTTCTTGAATTGGTATATACACTTGGTTGCCACTATGATGAAACAATGGGTTCTGATTATATCAGTTTTTCATATAAATTTATTTAGAAAATTATCATGTTTACGTGTTTCTTGCTAAATTACGTTTAAAAAATTCATTTTGTATAAATTAAAAACGTCCTTTCAGAATATGTATATGCATGATTCGTTTGCTTTATAACTTTAAAAGTGTTTTTGATCACTCCTCAAACTTTAATAAATCCATGAAATGTAAAAACGTGCTCACACTTTGATTCTGACATCAGCCGTCACTATATTCTTCTCGTTCACATGATGCCCTCTCTTGTAGTTTCATCTTAATCCTAATCTTTTGTTTTCTTTAGGTTTGATATCTAATGTCCAATATACTAAAAGTGAAAAGGACAAACATTCACAACCATCTCTATTCTCAAATTTCATTTTATTATTCTTGTTTGGTACGATTACACACACCTTCTTCATGACATGTTACATAGTCTACTAGTTAAGTGGATTTTATAATTTTCTATTGAAAATAATTCAACTAGTGGTGGTAATATTTGTTCAATATCTTATGTAACATCTACTATCAGAGTTGAGCTTGGTTCAAGAATTTGGACCAATATTTTACTCTTTCAATAGACAATAGGATTTAAGTTGGGCTTACTTGGGCTGTTGTTACAAAACTTAAAATATTGAACTAAGATTTACTAAAAAGAGAGTAACAAAGTGTTAGACCATGAGCATTGCAGGGTTTTAAGATAGATTTTAAGGAGTGGAGCCTACAATAATTTAAGAGACAACCCCTTTCATCTCTTAATTTGGATCTGTTTCTAACAAAAATCGTGGGCCCCACTGATACGTGGCGGCCCACGATTGGTCAGACATTATTTTTTTATTTTTTTATTTTAAATAGAAAAAATTTATTTAAGATCCTTTTTTTGGAGACAAGCATTGCTCATGCTCTTAGATTCTTTGATTTACTAGAAGACTCGGCTGGCTTTAAGTCCTATGGGAATTACAGTTCAAATGGTTTAAGGACGTATGGTTTCACCAACGTATCCCAAAGCACGCTTTTCTTGGTTGGATCATTCTAAGGGACATGCTTGTCACCCGAGACAAGCTGCTTTGGTGGAATCTTCTACTCCTGGCCAATTGCCTGTTATGCTCAACCCACAACGAATCTACAGATCATCTTCTGTTCCGCTGCGAGTATTCAGTTGAAATATGGACAAATCTTTTTGCTCATCCAGGATTCTCAATCTCTATCTCAATAGATAACATATCTCAATGGATTGCTGCATTTCCTTCAAATAAAAAACTCAAAGTAATAGTAAGATTGGTTCTCTTTGCAGGGTTTTATGCCATATGGAAGGAAAGGAATGCTCGCCTGCACTCAGCAATATCCAAACCAACTGCATGTGTTATTAAAGAACTCAATCGAATCATCCGGGCAAAACTTGCAGGCCTCGACAGAACACAAACGAGTTCACTTTCATTCACATCACAAGTCACAAGGATGGACAACTCAATGCCTTTCTCAAACAAGGGGTTTCTGGAAACATGGTTCCAATTCTTCGATCACTCACTGGATATCACGGGTCAATAGTTCATACATTCTCTGCTTCAGCTGTTTAATTGTATTTTGGTCCCCATTAACGCTTCTTTGTATTCTTGACTCCACCTTCGGGTGATATTAATGGTAATATATATTATTAAAAAAAAAAAATCTTTGATTTTGTATCGATAGAATCATGTTCGTCCGAGGCTCTGTCACATACATACCGTGACTTAAAAGAAATTGTGACACTAAAAGTGAATTTATTGATTTTAGATTGAATTACAAATTTTGCTAGTGGCCTAGTTTTGTCATCAAGCTTTGACTTCATTATATTGGACCATTTATCCACCCCTATGGAAATTCATACGAGTTACTCATGCTAACATGAATTTATTTTCTTTCAAGGGTGTTTATGTAATTCACGTATTTAACAAATTTAAAAGAAGAAATTGGGTAATAGGGTATTTAAAATTTTTATAATCTGCTAAAAAGATACTTTATAAAAGTTTTTGTAATTATGTACTTTTTCGTTTTGTGAATGATAAGCGGTATGTAAATGATGAATGTGAATTGTTCTTGTGAATGATGAATTGTTTGTGTGAACAATGGATGGCTTATGTGAACGATGAATGGTTCATGTGAATGAAAAAAATACATATTTTTCAAATAAAAAAACAATAATACTTATTTTTTTAAATTAAAAAACAAAATACCTATTTTTCAAAAAAAAAAACCCAATATACAAAATTACTCAATTTAAAATTGACTTAAAAACCAATTTTAAAAAGCTTCAAAATCCTAAAGGGATGACACGATGTCGTATTGTAGTGAAGTGGCAAGGTTCAATTGGTCTCTGTGACACCTAAATTGAATTGTTTTATTTGGAACCAAAATCCCAGAGGCGGGGAAATTCTAGCGAACGGATTAGCCATGGCAGCTCCTAAGAGAGCTTCGAGTAAACTAGATCATTCAGAACCCAACTCAGCGCCAAAGGTTACCCGGAATGCGAATGCTTCCAGCGATGAATTTTGTCTCGTACCGCCGAAATTGGGAGTGATCTTCGTGATCTCTGTGCTTATGTGCTCGCTCTATCTCTAACTTCTTTGTTTTCACTACAAGGTTGATATCAGCTCAAGCGTTCAATCGTCATTAACGTTGGGCTTATCTTGATTGGTTTCCTCGTTACACTCGAAATGAATCCTATCGCTGCCAAATACGTTTTGAGGCGTAACATGTTTGGTTTTGATGTTAACAAAAAAGGAACGCCACAAGGAGAAATCAAAGTGTAAATTTTGGTTCATCTGTGTGATCAGCTTATCAAAGTTCATCTTTCTTCAATCTTCTTTTCTCTTTCAGGCCTGAGTCATTGAGTATTTTTGTTGGAGTTGTCATCTTGATCGTGGCGATTATCTTTCAGTATTTTAATTTCACTGAAGATTCGAATGTAAGTATGTTATGTTCTAAGATTGACCATTAAGGATCCTCAATTTGGTATAATGATTCATTGCAGTGGCTTGTTGAGTATAATGTATCAGAATACCAAAGCCTCCAACTGAGAAAGAGTCTTCAATCAAAGATTCTTCTTTCGAAATGGGCTCCAAATCAAATGCCCAACACATCAAGCCCAACAAGCCCACTCGACCAACCTACAAAACAAGATAAAACACTCTACTTTCAACCTGCAAAACAAGAAATAGAGGAGATGTTAGAGAAGAAGACAAACTCAGCCAAAAAGCAAAAGGAATCGAATCACACAGCTATCAAATGGTCCTTCACAATAGGTTCCAATAATTAGCTGAGTAATAGAGTGTAGACACGTGTATTAGGGTAAAAGAGTGAGCTCTAGTATATAAAGGGCATTTCGATTGTAATGAGATTTCAAAGCTTGAAATGAAAATGAAAGTTAAAGTTCTCTCTTTTTACACTCTTTAATTCTGTTTTCATGGTATCAGAGCTATGGATATAGCCATGGAACATCAAGCTTACCCCCACTCTAAACATTTCTAACTGCGTTACAATCAAACTCACATAACGTAATTACATTTTGTGGAAGAACCAATTTGAGTCTTTTTTGCTAGGCCAGGGTCTTCTGGGTTTCATAAATGGAACCTTTGTTGCCTCCAGAGATGTTGCAAGTTCTAGGTCCAGCTGGAGACTGATAGTAGGTATTTTTCGGGTATCAATTCCTATTACATTATCATATCGTTGTAGTGGTCATAGGTGTCAATCCAA